>PVHY01002513.1:0-125301 GCA_004024945.1 Uropsilus gracilis
AGAAGTGTGACTGCTGGGTCAAATGGTAATTCCATTTTCATTAGTTTGAGGGTTCTCCATACTGCTTTCCATAGTGGCTGGATGAGTTTACATTCCCACCAGCAGTGTAAGAGTGTTCCTTTCTCTCCACATCCACGCCAGCACTTGTTGTTGCCTGTTTTTTTGATGTGGGCCATTCTTACTGGTGTAAGGTGGTATCGCATTGTGGTTTTGATTTGCATTTCTCTGATTGCTAGTGATATTGAGCAATTTTTCATGTGTCTGTTGGCCATTTGTATTTCCTCTTTGGAGAAATGTCTTTTTAGTTCTTCTCCCCACTTTTTGATTGGGCATCTTGTTTTGTTTTTGTTTAGTTGTGTGAGTTCCTTGTAGATCGGTGTTATTAATCCCTTATCACTCTTTTGGAGGGCGAAAATTTTTTCCCATTTGGTTGGGCTTCTTTTAGTTTTTTTCTGTTGTCTCTTTTGCTGTGCAGAATCTTTTTAGTTTGATGAAGTCCCATCCTAACATTCTTTCTCCAGTTGGCCTCTGAATTGTATTCCTACTAGAGCAGCTAACTTTCCATAATATTAGTAGCTGATTTGTCCTCTTTCATATCTTTACATTATTAAGTGCCTGAAGTTTCAACCCCCCCCTTTTTTTCTGATGCCACACACTTCCTATAGAACCATATCCAGTTCTCTAAATATTGATGCTATCAATTGTGAACTTCCAAAAATAGAAATATGGATGGATGGATGGATGGATGGATGGATGGATGGATGGATGATCATTAACTTCTTTCTTGATTCAGATTGCTGTTTCTCAAGGACTATTTTATTATTCCATTTGACTATATAATGGGAAAATTCAACTATGTCCAATATCAAACTTCCTGCTCCCCTAGCCTCTCACATATCCTAATTCACCCCCATTTCAGTGAATGTCACTTCACCCCCATTTCAGTGACTGGCATCTCAATTCACCCAATGTGTTAGGTCAAAAACTGGAAGTCATGCTCAGTTTCTCTTCCTTTAATGCTCTATATCCAAACCATAATTTTTAAGCATTGTATTTATAAAGTCTAGTCTTTTTCTGAAAAATTAAGAAGTAGATACATACCATAGGTACTCACCACTTTTATCCTGAATTATGAATGAATGCAGAAGTAAAAAAAAAAATACCATGGAAATTAGGTAAATCTTCTCTAAAGCCATAGATAACTTTCAGGGGAAAAAAGATTTAGCATTACATTTATATGATTATGTAAAAATGTTTTAAGAATTGACAATAAAGGTTATGATTATTTATGTTTTAAATTGATATTCTACTGGTATAATGGTTATGCTCTTTACTTTTTCAGGTGTGTTATTTTTGGCTTTCCTTCCTGGGTGGATTTCCTGATACTTAATGCTATTTCCACTGAAAATGTATAATTTAAGAAAAATTAGCCATTTGTGAAGAAAAGAGTGTCCCTAGTGACATTCAACGGTATCTAGCAAAAATAAAAGGCACACACAGTTATCCAAGATGGATTTATAGTACTTTTGACAGCACAGGTTAAAAAAATAGTTAACAAATTCAAAACAGCAATTCAAAGCCTTCAATATAACTCCTGAGTTCTATGTATTTCTGGTGCTGAAATATATAGCAGTAGTTCATTATTTTGATTTGGTCTATGAACTATGTAAGCAATCGTAAGGTGTGAAATGACACTATACTTTCTTATATTAAAAATATACTTTGATGGACAGGTTCTAAAATCCTTTAAATACTCATATTTGAGGTTTAAATCTGAAGTCTGCTTCAGTAGTAGTGTAGCTTATATCTATTAATTTTATCTTCCTGGCATCCTTTTCTTGGCCTCATTTCCCTCTAAGAAAGGGAGCTCCTTCTCCACCTGGTGGAACATATAATCACCTGGCTTCATGTCCTCAATTTCATGGTGCATATGAAAGAAAGAAATATCCAGTCAATTTTCTTTTTTAAATGTTGATATAAATCTTGGGGAAGGGATGCTATGCACTTTCCTCTGGCATTGCTAGATATTAGTATTATCCAAACAATATCTGATGATGGCAAAAAGACAAACTTCTTGAGCATAAAACCATCAGAGAATTAAACCAAGCAGAGAGAACCCACAAAAGAGGCATATTTTAGAATATTTGATTATATTATTTGTATTCATGGATCAAATTTTGACTAAATGATCCCTGGATTTTATGTTTTTGAGAAAACATTCTAGCATTTATTGACTTCTTATCAATTGTAACCAAAAGTATCCTACACGCACAAGTAAAGGAGTAGGATTTTTATGTAAGAATTTATATAATTATAAACATTTTGTAATATATACTAAAATAATCTTCCATTTGCCCCTGTATCACTGAGAGAAGAAAATGTTAGTGTTGAGATCAATTTGGTTTTACTTGAAATGACTAAATAATAAATTGTGTTAACAATTGGTAAAACTGACCTTAATATATTCTGGTTTCACTCATTTGCTACCTGGGAACAGCAGAATTGTGTAATTGAAAATTAAAGGCATGTGATTTTCTTTATCCTTCACTCACTTTTGTTTGATCTTTGTGAATCCTTTCATTTCAGCTAATTGCTTCACATTCTCTGTGTGTATTTCTCCATGTTTAAAATTTAACCTATGACCCATATACTGATGATTCCAGAATTTGTATCTTACCACTGAATTCCAGGTTTCTGTATGGAATTGTCACTGGATATTTTTCCTTACAAAAAAGATATAATTTTTCCATTATTTTTTTAGTCTCATGTGGAATCACAATATTACTAGGCAAATATCAAGAGAGAGGAAATTTAAGGCAGTAAAGCTTTAAAACCCATTAGTGTACAAAATGACATAGCTAAATAGCAACTCAGAGGGGATTGTACATGTGCATTAACTCTTCCTCCCCTAGGTTCTTTGCTGATCTACTTATGTTGGATAATTAAATCTAACATTAATGGAACAGGTCTTGAGTGGCATGCCCCAATCATTCCCTACCTGCTCTTCTCATTGTCTTTATATTTCTATAGGAGGCATCTAAATTAATGGCTACCACACCCAAATTTTGAGAGTCATCAGGTGTTTGTTCCATTCCCCAAATCATGAAAGGTGATAAAAAAGTTTCAACTTCGATTTTACTTCTCTTATTTCTGTTTTCCATTAATAACTTCCCTACATCTTCATATTTTCCCTGAAAGCTGCAGTAACTCTTCATTGATCAAACAGCACATTCTCCCTGATGTCTTCACTGAATTGTCCCTCAGATGGGATAGTATCCTTATTGTGTGTTCTCCTAACAACCTGTGTATATTTGGTATCATTGTATTTAACATATGTCAATGTAATTTTGTCTGGTTATTCTTTATCTTATGAGAAATAACCATTATTACTGTTTTGTTGTTGCTGTTGTTGTTGTTCAACCTAAGCCCTTTTGTCTTTTTAAAATGTTACACATACCATTTACAAAGTTACATTTTGATTTTTATTTCAAGCTACCGAACACGATCAATTTAAGTTATCAGCTATTCTTTGAATTCCTTCATTATATTTTGAGTTAAGAATGTACTTTATGATCTTCAGTCTTTTAAACATGTAAACTTCAGCTGATGACTGCGTGATTAATCCTCTGATTCTGCACCTTTGAAACATGCTCATAGTAATATCTGGATGATGATATCTATTATAACTCTTAATGAAACTTTTGTAACCTTACCTAATTTTATATATCAGACCCTGGGTACAGATTCACATTTTCCTTTAAATGTTCCTTCATTCATCTGAAAATATTGAGGTTCAGAGAGGCAGTATGTTTGCTAAAGGACATGTAACCTTTAAAGCAGTGGAATTTATTTTACATTTCATAGAAAATTTCCTCTAATGCAATATTTCTCACCAAAACTCTCTTCTTGCTATCATTTTACTCCAATGAAGTATCCTATCTTCATAAAGATCTTCTTAGAACATGGTTGCAAAGTATGTGCTAATGCACCTTTTCCTTCTGTAAGTAACTTGGTGTCATCTTAGCCTATATGAAACTACTTAGCCTAACTCAAACTACTGTTCATTGATTTATGCTTATTTCTTACTGCCATCATCACTGTTGAAATTGTTGAGGTTATAGACATTATTCTATTTGCCATTTTAATTTAATGTCTAGAAGAAAATGTGGAATATATGTGGAATGTCCAGTAAAACTAATTACTCTTTAATAGAAAGCAACTGAAATATACATTTATATTACTTTAGTTTACTTTTCTATATTGTACATGAAAATGTACTTTTGTGTTTGTGTTATTAATCATTAAAGCTATCCAGCTACTCAGTTTCAACAATTTGTTGAGGTCATTTTTTTTCCCTGTTTCTTGAGTATAATATAAACCTAATTATTTTTCCTTTCTTTACCATTAGCTTTTTATTACATTATTCAAAATTTCTATCATCTCCATTTCTTTCCCTTTCCCCTAGTTTATTAACTAAGTATTCTACCTTTAATTATCCAATTTATCTTTGATATATAAAATTTTTATTCTTGTTTATTAAATTATCTATTTTCTTGCTCTATCTCTGAACTAGAATTACAAAAACAAAAACATGAAAATACTTCCTCACTAGTTGTATTTTGTATTTAGAAAAATGTGCCCTCTTAGATTTAATTCCTAAGTTTATTCTTGTGAAGAAAAAGGGAAAAAGAGGAACTATTAACTTCACATCTTAAGTTGCACTAAGAGTGACAAGTAAAAATACAGCAAAGGATTTGTATAATGGCTGTGAATGGATATCAACAGTCCATTCATTTCCAAGTGAAAGGAAACACAATCTAGTGACTAGAATTGATAAGGGCACTTCTAAGATATTGGTTAACCGCACTATAAGCAATGGACCAAGAAAAGATAATCTGCCTGTATCTTAGTGTGCATTGTGGACATTCCATTCATCAGTAATCCTTATGACTACTATTGTGCTTCCATCTTTCAAATCTCAAGGGAATTTAAAGGATGGGTGTTGGAAATACAACAAGCAAACTCAGGAAATATATTTCTTCTCAAGTTCTTGGTCCTTGTTATACATAGGCACTTTAACTCATGTCTAGATTTTCAAGTAGATCTTAAAATATGTCACTATTTAATCTTTCTTGAACTATAATTTTTCATCTATGATTTCATTCATTTCTTACCAGATAAATGCATGTATATGTTCTGGCAGTTTGGGAGACAAAATAAAGATGTTAGTGGAATTTAGAAAGGATTATTTCCAAACTGGAATCTGATTTTTACACCAATATTTTAAAGTTTTCTTGACAATAAGAAAATCACATAATACATATATGCTTATGAATATGTATACATATATAATGGAATGTGCATATAAATGTGTATATAGTGGGCTTCAATTTTCTCTTAAAATAATTATTTTTGAATATGTGACTTTAAGTTAGTTGGATAAGAGTATTGCCTTATCAATTGCCAGTGTGAAATTTCTTTACTGCTTTAGGGATTATATGCCCTTCAAAAAACATACTTCCTCTCTTGCCTCAGTATTTTCATATAAAAAATAACTGTAGTAAGGTACAAATGCTAGTGTTTGTGGAGGATTAAAATATGTTAAATTTGAAAATAAATGATATAGCAGATGAAAATCAGTTATTTGTTGTTATAATCACTTTTCAGATTTGAATGTGAGATATATAGTGTAGATGTTTTCGAAAAAGAAAATGAGAAAATCAAAGCTTGCATAATGAAAGTTAAACTACAACTTTAATATGGTGCATTTTAAAGTTTATACCAGTTGTTAAGTCTCACAATGACTATGGGATACAAAAACTACTAATGAAATTTTTATACAATTTATAACACTTTAGTTTATCAGAGCCAGCTGCGATAGCACATGCTCTAATTCCAACCTAGATTGGGAGGCTGAGACTGGGAATCGCTTGAATCCACCACAGGTTCGAGACCCGCCATGGGCAACATAGCAAGACCTAGTCTCAAAAAATAGCTGGGTGTGGTGGTGCACGCCTATAATTCCAGCTACCTGGGAAGCTGAGACTGGGTATCACTTGAATCTGCAGTTCCCCAGGCAACACAGTGAGACCTAGCCTTAAAAAAAAAAAAAAAAAAAAAATTATCAAATACAGTTTAGAGTAATTATTTCACAGAGTTAGCTTATTGTGTATATACTCCCACACTCCTATTTCTCTGCAATTTGAAATTTCATTTAAAGTAGCGGTGAATATGAATTTTTTTTCAATACTGACTTACATTAATTTAAGTGATTTAGATCAAGAAATCTTATCACTGGATAGCATGAAGTCTGCCAAGATGACTTTGCCCAAATGCAGGCAAAGATGTACCAGTTGAAGCACACATCCTGAAGGCATTAGGATTACAGAATATGAGTGACACATTATAAATCAGTTAAAAGTCTGCCTTCCAACACATGACCACAATTATTTATACATATTAAGAAAGCTACTGTTGATGCAGAAGATGTGTGATTGGCTCTTCCATGATGTGCTAACCTGTCTTATACTTCCCTGTCAAGATATATTTTGTTCAAGATTTTAAGGCAAAGTGGTCAAATCTCTTTCCCATTGATCAAGACATATTCAGGCCCTAAATTGCCACTTGATAGATTTGTACTATTCCAAATGATGGATTTAAGTATTTGCAAGCAAAGGTATTTTCATTTATAGGAAGTAAAGCCGTTCCATGATTGTTGGTCCAATACATGTAAACTAAGCCCACTTACACTTGTCAGGCAAACTTCACACATATCTGCTTCACCTGAAAAGGGGACTCAAAAGTCTCTCACAGAGCAAAATTCTGTCTGCAGAGTCAGCAGTGCAGAAATACTATTATCAGTCCATCTAATTGGGTTTAAAATCATTCTTATAACTACAAATAAGATTTCATCACAACCTATGTAAATGAATCACTAAACACATTGAAGATACAATGTGAAGATGATTATAAGGATGATCACTATGATGATTTGTAATGAATATAACAGAAATACTTTCTCTTGAGGCCATGTATTGAGTGGAAACATACCTGCCAGAATTTTTCAAGTTTTTTTTTTTTTTTTTAAATAACTTGAATAGCACTTAAAGACTCAATCTTAACACCATACATTTTTCTCTTGAGATGCTGGATTTAATAGGAATAATAATAGTTTTGATCAGTTTTTAATATAAAAATAATTTTTTATTCATCAATTTTAAAGAGAATTCTGATCAAAGAATTCTGACAAAGAATATCAGCTGATTTGAATTATTTAAAGGAAATTTGTAGCTTCATATTTCATAAATAAATTAAAAGTAAAACGTGGCTTTGATAAAGCAGGAAATTTCTGTTCTAAGAATCTATGGAATTAAATTGTAACATTTAGTAATATTCAGCATCTGAAAATACGTTTTAAAATTTATTTAGAATATTGAAATCACTTTTTAAAAAGAGCTCAAAGATGCTCTGAAATATTTCCACTCTTAAACACATATATTGATTTATTTATATAAATCTATAATCTATGTTAAATATTAGCATATTTAACATTAATATGTTAAATATTAAAGAGTATAAAACTGGATCTCAAGCAACATAAAACCTAGAAACAGTTGAAACATTTATGACAATAGAAATGCCTTGTAACATGAGTGAATTTTCAAGAATGAATGCAACATTATCAGTTTGAATAAAGAGGAGATTCAAGTTTTGAGGATTCTATAAATACAAATTGAATGTTAAAGTATTTCCTGAATAAAAAATATGTGAAAAAATGCAAATATTTGAGAGTTTCAAGACTCACCATCAAAAACTCACCTTCTTTATCAATTCATAGAAGAAAAGATAACAACTGATCATACTTAATTACAATTCTTCTTATTAAAATAGAAATGTTTATTTCTTCTTGTAATATTTTTATTCAAAGATGACATAGTGATGGATGCCCTTGTTTGGAGATGTTTTCTGAGGTCACTAGTATCATCATTGATGTATTTATATATAACTGCTAATAAAAATATTTTTCAGATGTAGTTATATATTTCATTCCTCTTAAATAACTGGATGATCAAAAATCAAATAGCCTACCCTTTACTTCCTTTGAAATGCAAATACTCTTGACCATTTACTGTAATGATTATCAAAAAAAATTATTTTGTTACTCATCTTTGCCAGTTTTATTTCATGTTTCATGCAAAATTTTCTCAGTTCTTTAATAAATAAATTTTAAAGGTTAAAGGAATACAATCTATAAGAAAGAAATATGACTACAAAAGTAAAATCATAAAATGAAATTGGAACCATTAACCTTCATATAGCCATTAATAATACATGAAGTATGAAATCTGTAATAACGTCATAAACGGATCCTTACTTTTAGAACCTAAGTTCAAAAGGTTATTCATTTATAATACAAAATAAAAACTATCCACTTAAGATTGATTGTTATTTGTTAGAAGATACAATAGTCAATATACTCAACTATTTAATAATAGAAATAAGTTTCATCTTATAAATAAGTTACTAAGATAAAATATAATAAAACTGAGATTTAAAAAGTAATTCTCTAATGGATAAAATATTTAACTTGCAAAGTTCATATGGAAATTCCTAGGAAACATAAAATAGAAGTTATTTACCCTGAAAAAAGTATTATTGCCATTAAATTCTAAAACATATTTTCTCTCCTAAATAGAAAAATGAAGTACACTAAACATGTTAAGTCCCCTTTACTTTCCTCTTATGGCCTAGATAAACATTAAAGGATTAATTTTAATTTGAACAGGGGATGTGTTATTTTGCAATGAAGGTGAACATGTTGATAATTCTATTAACCTCAAATGATATAATTAACTTAAATTCAGAAAATGTAAAAAGCTAGTTGGTTCTGGGGAGTTGTTTTCCTAAAATCAGACCTTTCACCCCTAGGTTACCATTTTGAATCCAAACCAGATAAAAAGACACTGAAAATTGTTAACACATGATGTAACTTGATGGCATATAGGAAATTAGTTGGTGGTCTCAACATAATCCTATGGACAAGTAGTCATAGCATTAAAAAGACCATCAGCGTTTCAGTAATTTATCTCTTTAAATAGAAGCTTAAAAAAAATCAAGGGATTATTTATAAAAGGAGATTGTTTATAATAAATTCAGAGAATTATGTTAATCCAAAATTAAATGCTTTAATAAATTATTCTGAACTAATGGAATACTAAGATTAATTGTTCAATGTTTGTGATAGACTATTACAAAGCAGAAAATAATTATTTGAATTCATCAGTTTTTAGGACCATGGAAAAAACAAACTAATGAATGTTTAATTAGATTCACAAAATAAATTACCTGTGCATGCATGTGTTTATTAATTAATAGAGTAAAATTATATATTAAAATTATATATTAAAATTAAAATTGTATATTAAAAATAAAATTAATATATATTAAAATTATACATTACATTTATTAAGGAAACCAATAAAGGCTAACCATAATATAGGTTTATGCATCTCTAAACATAATCATGATGACTTAAAGAAATATTTTATAGTGTATACCTGAGTGATAGAGAAGTTTAATATTTGATAAAATAATTTTAATTTTTATAAATTAAAATATATCTGAATTTTCCATTACAAACATACTTTAGCTAGAATGTATTTTAATCTAGTTCAATTAAACTGAAACTAGTGAATCTGAAAATCTCATATTAGAAACATCTTTTGTTATTTCACATGCAAGCTCCCTTCTTTCCCATCTGATATTCTAATTTCTTTTTTTGGTTTGTGGTCATTTTTTGCTTTACTTGGTTCATTCAGTAATCATTTTTATAAAACATTAGATCCCATTTTGTTGTTACTTGGCTGAGAATTCTTCAGGATATTACACTGAAAAAAATATAGATTTATCGGTCATATTTGTCAGTAAATTCTAATGCTGTCTTTCATGATATCTAAAATGTATAAAAAATTTCCCCAGTTTAATATTTCAAATGCACACAACTTTTCTGACATTCCAGCTATCACCCGAGGCTATAGAGCTAACTATAGAAACACTGATTTACCATCTTAGCCAAATACTATGATCTTAACCATGATAATGTACTAACTTTACTCTACTGATCAGAAAGAAAACATTGGTTTCATGGAGGGTAAATAATTAAAGATGTTGCAGAAATACCACATGAAGACAATTTGGCAGAGTTCTGAGAGAATGCCATGGACAGTTGATTGGCTAGGAGACTGTAGAATGTTGGACATGGATGATATGGGTAATTTTGGAAACCAGATAATTGTGTGGATGTCACAGAGTGAGAATGGAGGGGAGAGAAAGCTAAAGTAATTTTAAAAAGTCAAGTTTGTCATATTGGGAGGATGGGCTACAGCCTACCAAGAGAGGGTCCACCAGAGAAAGGTAGATGCCTTGGTGGATAACTTTTTCTTTCACCTTTCTTTTACTTGAAGTTTGGCTTGCAGAGCTATTTTCAAAGTGTCACAAAATGGACAGGTGTCAGATTGTTGCACTAAATTTTAATGAGTATTAAACTTTATAATTGGAATAAAAATGCTATGGCAAAGTTCCAAGTGAAGTTGAACATATTTTGATGACCATGTAAAGCTATTTTAAAAATAATATGATAATCTACCTAGAAAACAACAACAGCTTCAGTAAATCTTGCATATTTTATAAAATTATTCTATTTTCAACACGAGTTGTGGCCAAGAATTTCTCATGAACTAATCTTGGAAACTTACTGAAGTTTTTATTAGGAGCACATTTGATCTTTAGATACCCTATTTGGATCATTAAAGGTAATATGACATGTGAAGATGTTGAGATCCACACAGGTTTATATTCTGTAAATGGAAGAGCTAGGAATCAAATCCAGAAAGCTGAATGGATCATATCAGAAACATTTTATGCAAATTATATTATGCTAGTGATTTGGAGATTCCTGAGATTTTCATAGAACACCCCATGTCTAAAAGAAAACTCTCATTCTGCTTTCTTTTGTAATAAATACCCTTAAAAAGATCAAAGCACTTTTGGTACCAAAAAAAAAAAAATAATAATGTAATTGATGTTTATTATTATTTTAATATTATTATTATTCTGCTTTCTTTTGTAATAAATACCCTTAAAATGATCAAAGCATTTTTGGTACAAAAAAAACATAATATAATTGATGTCTATTATTATTATTATTAATATTATTATTATTAACTATTATTATTATACAAAGATTCTGCAACCACAGGAGAAAAGTGTTCTCTATGTATGGAAATCTTCCAACCTGGGCAATATATACCTGTTTTAAGCAGGTCAATTCATGTGGAATTTTTATTTGACAATAGCACAATTTGACCACTTAAAATTTTCATTTTAATATAATATAGTGTTTAGGGCATAAGTCCATTTGCACATCAAAAATAATGGTTTTTATAGGTTAAATTCATAAAGAAGTCAATAGCTACCTCTGGTGAATGAAATGAATTTACTAGAATAATTAATAGCAAGAGGTGAGGACACTGGCTAATTACATGGTATGCCGGAGATCAATTCTAACCATGTGGAAATGCAAATATAATATTGTTAGGTGTTTGGGTTGATTGTAGGTTCATGAAGTTGGCAATCCAAGGTTTTTGTTTCAGGTGGAGTTCACCTCTGATTTTCCATATTAGAAACACTTGCATTTAAAAAGGATTTTATCAAACCAACAACATACAACTATGAAGTGCATTTAATCTAGAGTCTTCAACTTTTATACTTATTATACTTATCTGATGGTTAATGGTTTATACAACCATTATACTTATCTCAAATATTTTAGAGATGATGGAAAATAATAACAGTGACAGAAAAATATGTACTTTTTTCTAAATAAATATGTTCTGTTGAAAATTGTGAGCACCTAAAAGAAATTACTTTTCTACAAAGGGGCTTTTTCAGGTCTACTGTATAAATATACCCAATAAAAATTATGAGGTTGAGAAATATTGTGTTTAAATATTTTATATCTTCCCACTTGGTTGATATTGGAATTGTCAATAGTAGTTCCTTTCGGTAGCATGGTCACCCAGCGGAGCCCATCTCTGGCTGAAATGCAGGGCCTCTTCATGAGCATCTGAGAACAGAAATGAGAAATCTGTGTTTCACACATAGTGAAGTGCTATGTTTTAAGGAACCGGAGGGAGGTTAAGTTCCAGGAACAGAAGAATAAAACAGAATTATCTGTCAAGCATAGGAGTTAAGTTCCAAGGTTTTGTTTGGAAATACAGAAAGATGATGAAAGGAATGCAGTCGAATGAAAGGGAGACTAAACCATGATTGTATGTCAAAACGCACAATGCAGACTAGATATAGCAGGAGGTTGATGGTGGAGGAGGAGATGAAACTTGGACTCTGCCTCAGAGGCTGAAAGAATTTACAGGCCAATCATCAAAAGACAGCGGAGTATCTGGAAGACTTGAATACCTGGCAACATACACTGGTGAATCCCACACAAAGTCTGGTTCACATTAAGATGTGTGTTTCAGCTTGTACACTTCGATCCACAGCTAAGAAGGACAATCTGGGACTAGAACAGAGGTGAACACACGGCAATATTTTTATACCTTCCTTTGATAGTAGGTTCTGAGAAACAGACAACATATCTGCAGGTAGAAATCTAGTGAGGTCAGGGACTGTTTTCTATCTGTTCACTCTTACTTTTCAGTCTACTTTATCACCAGTGTATTTGGTCTCTAAGGATCCTTTTAAAAAGATAGCACATCTCCTTTATAGTTATAGTGTTGAAAAAAAAAATATGGTCAAAGTTCAGTCTGCTGAATTGTTTCATGTGTTTTGGTCAAGGACCAGTACCTCTTTTGAATGAAAACATTGCTTAATAGAACAATCTGGTTAAAATTCTAAAATATTGTCAAAAATTATTTTCATCATTCTTTGAAGACATTTTAAAAATATACACTATATGCCATTCATATTTATTAGAGTCTCAAAATGAAGAGATACACATAGTATTAGTCCTCTCGGATTTCAAGTGTGAGAGACAGATCTACAGATACATAATCATAATAGCATGATGAAGTTTACTTAGATATGTAGCAAATGGTCAGGCAATATTGAGGATTAGCCATTGTTTTCCTAAAAAATAGATAAAATTCACACCTTAGTTTAAAAATAATAGTCCTTCAAAATTTTCCCCAAAATTTATTTTTCTGTCCACCAAACAAATATTTTATATTCATGAACTGTGTTGCCTTTTATGACATTTATTTGCCATAAAAACACAACAAAGTCATGAACTAAGTTTCTGAAATAACAAACATTTATTTTTATTGTCTCACAATTGTGAAGGTTAAACATCCAAATTTAGCTGTGGGCAAGGCTACCTTTCCTCTGAAGACATTAGGGAATAATTGTTCTGAGCCTCTCTTCTATATTTTGGGTGTTCCTTAGCTTGTGAACATGGAACTCCAGTATTTACTGGACTTTCTCCCTGTGAGAGTGACTCCATGTTCAAACCCCCCCCCTTTAAAAAATAAGGATATTAGTTATTTTAGATTAGATATCCACCTTATTCTAAAATAATCTCTTAAGGGTTACATCTGCAAAAATACTATTTCCAAATAGGCTATATTTGAGGAACTGGATCTTAAGACTTCCATTTATAAGTTTAGGGAAAGGAAGACTACCTCTAGCATTATCTAAACATTGTTTCTTTTCTAAAAGTCTAGGTTTCCTCCAAAAATTAGAAACATTAAATCTGAATTTAAGGACTATACTACTAGATGAAGCTATTTCAGTTTGCTTTTCAAACAGTGCCCATACTTGGGAAATACTGCTAATAATATCTGCAAATAATTGGGAGATCTGATGACCTATATAAAATAAATTGATGATTGTAAGAAAATATTTTCCTAGTAACAGTGAAATATGTGTTGTTGTTTGTTTTTGCTCTTCACAAGATAACTGTTTTTGCTGAAAGATTTGTATGTCTAATGGTTATGCAAGGAATTTGGTAGTTTTTCCACAGTTTCTTGCAAAACAGAATCCGTAGTAACACAAAACTATTTAGTTTGATATATTCAGTCTGGAAGAAGTTAAAAGAGGATCATTGATGCTTGATTTGGTTTGTCTGCCATTAGGTGTTATATTGAAATGGTTAGAAAAGTAAGAGAGATATTGTTTTATTTATATAAAGAGAGATGAACTATGGCTATGATGAAGAGATGTTAGTAAACTACCATCCAGTGACTGGAATATGTTAAGAAGAAAGTAACATTTCATTGTGATTGATTTATTTTGCTAAAATAAAAGGCATGCTTTAGCTCTTTATGTAGCAGAGATTTGCTACACCGTCTGGGACAGCAGTAGCTGTAAGGGGGTTTGATGGGCAGGAAATCTTATCCTGCCTACTTCGACACAAGTGGCACATTTTAGGAGGTGACAAAACAAATATTGATATCTATACATTGTTAGCAATTTCAGTCAGACTTTGTCTCATTATTGTGCAAAAAAAGGGTTTCTTTGTTGTTGTTTGCTTTTCTACAAAACTGGCATATGGGTAAAGGGTGTTAGAATATAGCTTCTATTGCTTCTTACTGGTCTGAGAAAAATGAGAAATTAAAATTTACACTACCAACAATATTATCAAGTTTGACATTTTCATAGAGAGCATTATGTTAAAGGAACACATGCAGAGACTCAAGATTTTGAAAGAAAAAAGTTTAAGAGAAAAAAGAGATTAGCCGGAAAGATTCCCAAGAGTAAAGGAAAGAAATAAAATCTACAGAAGCAGCATAGAGCCAATTTTAGGCATACACTTTCAAAGATTTACAGACACCGAGAAAAATAAAATAAAACGAAGGTTAGTAGTTGGGATTTGTGATGGTTGGTGGAAAGAGAAGTTAAGTAATAAAAGACTAAAACACTGACTTGTAGGGATGATATTTTAAAAAAATACATAATTAATTAAAAAATACATTTCCAAATACATAATAAAGCAAACCTTTCAAATAAGTACATCAGAATTCAAAAATCACTGAAGATTGACTGGGTCTGTTAGGCTTATGCTGGGAATGAAGCAATTCAAAGATACTGCAAAGAATGCAGAAGCATTGAATAGGCGCTTTGTGTCTGGCCTTCTCTCCAGCATGATGAAGAAGTATCTACCCTGGAGTTACTTTGTGCACAGACGGAAGGTGAAGAACTGTCAGGGAAATCAAAACAAAGACCTGATTGAAAAAATATGAGAAATTAAGTGGTCATAAATCACGAAGTTTAAATGGTCTTCATCTAAAACTTCTGAAGAAGTTAAAGAACGATGTAGCTAAGCTACCACCAAAAATGTATCAACACCTTCCATCAAAGAGGAAAGTGATGAATACCCACCCATTCCTGAGAATAGCTCAGTGTTATTTGCTAGGTTAGGTTTTAATATTGAAGCGTGATGTCTATCTAGCATTGATGCCTTCGAAAAGTGAAAGTATTTTTCCCTGATGGGAAATGTGTATTTTCACAATTAGTCTATTATTTCTGAAAGATATTTCCTTGCATGTAGGTCTCTTTTCCTGTTTTGTGATGGTAATTGTGTGTGTTTTCTTTCTTTTTTTTCTGAGTGCCTCACTGTGCTTGTCCTACCTTCAATGTTATTGAACACCATTTACAAGATATACACTGATGGTTACCAAGGAGAGGATTGCAATCTAGCCTGAAATAACTCATGGCAACATTTGTTGCTTGTCAACTTGATCTGGTCAATAAGCAAAAACTTTATTGTTGCAACATGTGGTGATCCTTTAGATAGTATATACCATGCTGAGAAGAGCACAATAAAACCTGCTTGGAATACTTGATTATTCTGAGTAACGCGCGCATCTGCTTTGCTTGAAAATATTCTTACATTTTGGGAAGCTTATTATTTGTGAAGTATTAGCAGTACCATGATGCCCAAATTAACACAAATTAAAAAATAACTTCTGAGCATGTCAAGAGTTTCTGGTGATGGATTTAGGGCCTCCCAGTAAAGACCATGCATTGATTACACAAGGGACTTCTTAATTCTTAGCAGGTGGGCACAGGCCAAGTTTTCCCATCTTGCTTTGCCAGTGAACCTCGAACATGACCTCTCCAAGGGAAGGGGGGGAATTCATTCGCCATGTTTATTTTATCCTCGATCTCTTTTTAGATGAAGGCCCCTAACTGTGCTAAATTGTTCTTAGTTAAGAGTGAGATATGTGGCATAGCTGGTGTTTTTGACGGTCTCAGAAAAAATTATTTCAGTAGTTACTTTTAGCCAACTCCAAAAGCATCACCTCACTGTATTCAGAAAGCAGGTTCATGTGAAATATCTGTGAAATTAGGGAGCTTATTCATAGGTATTCATAGAGATATGGTGTTTAAAAGACCGTTCTTTTGTCTCACTATAGGTTATGGTGGAAGGGATTCACACATTCCCCTCCTAAGACTCATTCTTGGGATTACTGGTCTGAGCCAAGATTTCAGCATGACAACTGATTCTTCCAAGCCATTCATGAAATGGTTTTTTAAATTATTATTGTTTTAGATAATGGGAAAATGCTCCTGGGGCAATTTGGGGGCATTATAGTTCCCTTCTCCTGGATCATGTCTCTCCAGATGATGACATGATACCTTAATGCATATCAATCCTCCAGGAAAAAAACTTTGTAAGAGTCTGAAGTTATATCATGTGGTAATAAGGAGCACTATTACAAATGACAGGCAGTTGAAGAGGGCTTTAACTCAGTAATTTTAGAGCACTGATTTTTTTAAATCAAAAATGAAAACATGGAGTCTAATAAAAATCTATTTGCAAACATTTAGAAATGAAACTTTACATAGTTCATAAGTATACACTAGCTATTCAAATTAAGGACTCTGATATATTGAGAATAACACTATTCCTGAGGAACTGTAATATAAATATTACATAGAACCTTTAAAAATATAGAACATATAAATGTGTGTGTGTATGCTTATCCCTCTATTTTGCTTTGGGTTGTTATCAGGTTATGTTTAAACATGTTACACTCTTTTCTATTAGAGAAAGTAGAAAAAACTTTCATTCATGAGATATAATGTAACCATTACTGCCTCGATCATTAGGAGAACTGAATCTAATTCCAACTCAACTATAATTAACTTGAATTATGTGTTGTTTGCATAGTTCTTTGAGCAATGGATTACCAATAAATAAAAACTTTAGATCAGATTTTCTGTAAATTCTCTAAATCCATCCTAGTTTGGCAATTATATGGCTAGCTTTACTTTTTATGAGATAAAGTCCTACTCCTAGTAACTGACTTCTTATAAGAAGAGAAGGTGATGGAGAGGATTATACTAAGCAAAATAAATCAAAAGAAGAAAGACAAAACCAGATTTTTTTTTCACTTAAATATGGAATTTGAAGAAAAAAGCAAAGGGGCAGACAAAACTGAAACTCTTAAAAATCTGACTGCAGCACTCAGGCTACTGGAAGGGAAGGGTAGCAAGTGGAGAATAAAAGGATAAAAGGGGCCCATTGAAATAGTGTATGATAATTGAAGCTTTCATGGTGGTTTGGTGTGAGAACGTACATTGGTAGATGCAGGAACATATACCCTACAACAAATAAAGTATTAATAAAAATAATTTAATAAAAAAAGAGAAGTTGAACTAAGAGAAATAAGAGAAAATCTCAGTTGACAAAAATAGAGGCTGGTTAGGATTATCTGAAATTGAACAGCTGGAATTTATAAGAAATTTAAAAATCATTATGTTGTTTATGTTTTCATAAGTTCATCGATGCCTGTTCATATGTGCTGTATTATGTTGCCTGTTGGTATTTCATGGATATAACTATTGCAATATTTTATCTAAAATTCATCATTTTATGAATTTTATTCATTTCTATATGTCTTAGTTTTTAAAATAGAATATTGTTAACACATTTAGTGATAAATATAAAAAAACATGTCTTGAAAACTGAGTAAATATGTAAAATCGTATCATTTGATCTTTATGATAAATGAACATCTTTTAAATTTATAATTTTCAGGTAACAGAACATCCTAGACAGAAAAAGTCAGACACTTAATTGAAACTGCACTGAAACTGTTCAAATCCTGACTCTACCCCTTATGAACTCTATGACCTTGTATCTTTGCCCCAGTTAATTGGACCAGGAAATAACAATGTTTACTTTGCATGCTATTGGGAGACTATGACTGAAATGCCTATACTCTAGTAAAGCATTAACCCATCAGAAGTAGTCTACAGATTTGAATTGTTATTATAATGGTTTTTGGTGTTTGTTCAAGATATTTTTAATGAGGGAAGAAAGAATAAAACTGTATTCACTATCATTTGTTTGACTTCGAAAGATAAAACATTCCAATATATGAATTCATTTTTCTTTTCTGTTAAGGGAGTCCAAAATATCAAAGGTGTTTTATGGAGTCAGGGACCCAGATTTCTTCTGTATTTTTCACAGCTTTGTGTATTCATGGTATTTTTCCAGAAGGCTGCTCTGTTCTGGCTATTAGCTCTATATTCCCCGCACAGGTAAGGACCATGTTATGATAGAGGACTCATTCAGGGCATTTTTTCCTACTTTGATCCTACGGACCATAACTTAACCACAGGCCATTTTTAGCTGCAAGCGTTATGCTAGTTGTTCAGTGCCTAACTGAAAATTGAGACCCATTACTAAGGAAAAAGACAATGTATATTCAGGAGCAATTAGTCATCATGCCACAAACACTAGATGAATCCTTTCTAAATCATCAAGATGAGCTAAATCTATGTAAAATAAAAGGGCATTACTTTGTGATTACATGATGTATAAGATCAGTCTTCACATACCTCAGTGGTCATCAGTCCCTCTAATTACATAATAACTCTGTGAACTTTTGTACTATGCTTTTCCCATTATTTTCTTCATTTATTATGTATAACTGAGGTCTTTCATCTCACCAGGAAAAGTTCTTTAAATCTCTCATCTTATTATAGATACTTCTCTGTAATTCAATATCTTCCATATCATACTCTAATCTCAGCACTTATGACACCGTAATCATCAGTTACATGCCTATATCCCTTATTAGAATATTCCTTGAGGGCAAGATCTACATCTGACATGTTTTTGTAACCTCAGCCCCAGCACATTCCTGGAACATAGTACATTCAATCACTGCTTGTTGAAAAAAAAAAAAAAAATGAATGGAGCTTGTGTGGTAATTTATATGCAGCCCCACAGAGAACACCAGCAATTGCTTGATGCATGCAAATTAGAAGTGAATGATCAGGTATGTGACACAGGGTAGTTTATCCTAGTAATAGAACAGTTCTTTGAATTATTGCTCTAATCTAATGTAACCAAAAGAATAAGCAGATTAAAAATATCCCTGCCTCCCAGGTCAGGAAGTAAGGAGGATGAGAATCCTGTGCCATGATTTAGCTTAACCTGTACAAACAGTCATGTAAAAAATTCTGGCCTTGTCTTTTCATGGCGGAAAGAGTACAGAACAAACCTCTTAGTTTTCAGTTCTTTTTTTAATTCAGAACCTGAAGTATTCATTCTGAACTCAGTGATAAAGGAAGGGAACTGACACTCCTCTGACCTGACTGCCAGAATGAAGTATTGCCCCACAGAGAGGGGCCTTTACTGCACATTGTGAGGCAGTTAAAAACATATTTTTCTAACTCTGGTTGTGTTCAAATTGTACTGTTTCTGAGGAAGTAGTTTAGTTTTTGGAAAGGCTGTTGTGTGTGTGTGTGTGTGTATGTGTGTGTGTGTGCGCATGCACGCGTGTGTGAGTGTGTCTGTGTGTGTTCTGGTTTTACCATTCTTCCTAAGCAAGGCTTGCATAGGGTATAATGTTTGCATTGCTGATTGTGTGCAAGAAAACATATATGATCGGGACTGCACTTCTAGGGCACATTTGCTGAACTCTGCCCCGGTAACTCATCATCTAGTCTCGGGAAAACAGCTTGTAGAGAATGGCATGATAGAATGCATGCCATATGCACACTTTTCTCTGTTCATTTAACCCTTTCTCTCATGAACTCACCTGACGAGACTGTTCTCAGTCTATCCTGGCTCCTGGTCTGTGTTTGCCTTGAGAATCTTGACTTAATCTCCTGTAGGTGACAATGCTTTGTACACTCTTCACTAAATTACTGCCACTGTAAAAACCCCAGCCCTGTAACTACCCTGGCTTCCACATACTCTCTATCCCTATCTCTCTTCTTCCTTCGAGAACATCTAATTGAAAATTTCTTTCCAATTTGTGTGTGTTCATCCCATGCTATCGCCACTTTTAGAGAGTTCCCTTTGTCCCACATCTTTGTCAGCATCTGTAGCCTCTATTCTCTTTTCTGCGGGCCATCCTCACAGGTGTGAGGTGACATTTTATTGTGGTTTTGACAGCATTTTTCCTAAGGATGCAATAACGAACATTTTTTTTTCATATTTCTATTGGCCATCTTTATCTCTATTGGAGACATGCCTGTTTAGTTCTTATGCCCATAATTTCTTGGGTTATTTGTTTTCTTTCTGTTGAGTTGTGTGCGTTCTTTATAGGTCTTCAGTATCAGCCCCTTGTCAAATGGATGATGTGCAAATATTTTCTTCCATTCAGTAACATGTCTTTTGGCTTTAGTGATAGTTTCTTTCACTATACAAAGCTTTTAGTTTGGTGTTTCTGTTCACTTCTGTTTCCCTTGCTGCTGGGAATGAAACCATGAGGCATCTTTTAAAGTAAACTCCTTTTGTTCCAAATACTAATTGATAATCAGCCTGTCACCATTCTTATAAGCGCTTCCCTGTTCTAGAGAGGAGGAAAAAATAGAGGTCAGCCCTTCCCAGACTCCCTTACCTGGGAGGAGGGATCTGTTTAGATTCTATAAAGCTGTAGTTCTCAGGGAACCGCTGGAAGACAAAGACAGAAAAGAATTTGCCACAGGAATACTTTACAGCAACTTTAGGAATTAACCAGAACTTTCTAAGTCTCCTCTGTTGAAGGAGGCCATCATTTCTAGCTTCCTTCTCACTTGTGTATTTTAGATTTCTTGAAAGGATTCTGACTTTTATTCTTTTATTTCCTTTCCCTATGTATACATCAATGTTGACTTCTTAAGGCTTCTAACTCTTAAAATGCTGAAATATCCTTGATTTTGTTGGGAAAAAAACAGCAGCAAATAAAACTGACTCATTACTTAAGTAAAAAATATTTAGGTGCTATATCAGTATATAAAATGAAGTGGCACAGATTTTGGAAATATCCTTTCAAAAATAAGAAAATTCACAGATGAAATGACTACTTTGAATGGTGAATGAATTCCCATCCAGTCATACATATTTGGGGCCAAACCAGTGAAGAAAAACTCAAATGGCTATAAGGGACAGAAGTTAGTAATAAATAAAACCAATAATATATAGCCAAAGGAAACGAGCAATTCTATAACAAACCAAATATTGTATTGTTTTTTTGAAGGAGGCTATCATTCTGTACTATCTACTAGTTATTTCCACTTAGGCATATAGAACTTGGGTTTCTTAATGTTTCTTTAAATTGATCAAAAATCAAGAATCTTACTTTTATATGAAATCTTCAAACACAATTACTTTGCAATGACTACAGAAACACTTCTGTTCATTATGTTTACCCTTAAAACACATTTACAATTTGTTTTCAATTCATTAGTGGGCATTTTCTAACCTCTGGTCTAGATTAAGCAATTTAAGCATGTAGCAATATACCACTACATGGGTGGAAATTGTCTTTAGTCTATATCAATTCTGTTTAAAAAAATTGAAATCGTTAAATTGGTGTGTAAAGATCTGAACCATGATAATATAAAGAATGTTATATCATTCATGATCAGGTAAATAAACTGAAGATCAAGAGAACTAGATTCTAAAATAAGGTGTCATCATGAGACCAGATTCCTCTCTGTAATATTAATGATGGGGTCCATAACGGTCATAACTTTAGTAACAGATATTTTGCAACATCTCTATGCTTTTATCTTTGTAAGTTTTTATTCTCTTGAATTGGCTGAAGTGTGATCCACTTCTGTGGACCTAAGGGGTAATATGGAAAATAAATAGGCAGGCCAGTGAGGGAAATGTAGTCTGATGCATAGTTATACCAACATCACGCTGAGTCAAGAAGACACATGACGAAGGTTTAGTAGAAATCAGCAGAAAGGCTAGCAGTGAGGGGTCTCTGCCAGAATCTCCAGCATTGGAGTCAAGTACAAAGACTTCCTATGGATCAAACTGTTAGGTAATTAAATAAATCACTTCCAGTGCCATGGAAGAAAGTGATCTTTGACAAGGAGAGGAGACGTTTGCACATGCTTGATATAAATCAGTGAATTTTAAATTTCACATGCCACAGAGAAAAGATTAACTTTTATTATGATAAATATACTATGCTTATTTCATCATTGTTTTGATTAAAGTCCAAGCAAAATAAATTATTTCATTCAATGTGGTTCTTTAGCACATTGAGAGGTGACAGGGTCTCTTTCAGTTTGTAACAATTAATAAATGTAAGCTAGCTCAAATGAAGGTTAAAATTTTTGATAATATGACAAATTGTAAAGACTTCAGAAAATTTTAATAGTTTAGCTTATTTTACAATGTGTCATGTGTTATAAATAACCCATATGACATGATAGTTTATTATTAATTCTTAGGTTATTTTTGAATACATGATCAAATAGATGAATTAATAGAATATTGTCCTCATGATTTTTTTTTCTAGGTGAGGAAAAGTTATACAGACACTTCTTATTTTTACATTTTACTTTTAGAAGCATGAAGTTGAAGACAAAGATAGGTTTGAATATTATCCTATAATAGAGTTACATGATTTTGAGCAGATCACTCAAGCCTTCAGAGTTCATTTCTGTATTTAAAATATCACGTCATTTCTATATTCAAGTGATACCAATATCAAAAAGTTGCTTTACAGATTTTGAAATATGATCAATTACAAATGAGACAGCTAATAGTTAGCTGGAAGCATTGTATGCTGAAAAAGTGCATTATTTAATTTCTATCAATGAGTAAGAATTATAGGGATTTCTTAGTCCACATAAGTAAAAAGTCTAATGTCTGATATCAAAGATGAAGTTCCTTAATTGACATTTCAGCTAAGTGGTGTTAAGTTGCATGTTCTTCCTTTTTTAACTGCATTGATATGTGTTTATTTAGACACTTACTTAACTTATTTATAATTTTATAAGTTTTAGAAATATAGATTCACACTTGAATGAATGCATATACCCAACCTCAACTACCACCAATGACCTAGTTACCCGTCATCACTATCCAACAGACTTCCCTCTATCAACTCTATCTAAGCCCTCCCTTTTCCTGTGAAAGGGGTGAATAAGAGTGAACTCATCTTCTATTTGTATTTTTTCTTTCTGACTTATTTCACTTAGCATCACCCCCTCCAGATCTATTTAGGTTGTACCTAACTTCCGATATTTCACTTATTGAAATATTTTGGTCTTCTACTTGTATTGTTTAATTGTTCCTAGATCACCTGACAATAAATTTAAGAATATATGGTGTTCTTCATATTTATTAAAGATCAACACCAAGAATGAGTATCATTACCAAAATAGAAAAGGTCACTGTCTTCACTGAGTTTATAGTTCGACCAAAGATATAAGTGAAAAGACAAAATGCAGTTCTGGGAAAATGGCAGTGCAAATTCAGGCTTGAATGTACACTCTGTCCAATCTCAAATGTGCCCATAATATTAGTTATAAAAAGTAAATATTAAGCTCAATTCCAAATAATGAGAAAAAGGTAACTATATCCATTTTCAAAAAATTGAAAAGTAGAATAAAATAGAGTTGAAGATGATGGTCCTTTGGATTCTGGATCTGGAGGCATTAGGAAAATGCAAGAAAATGAACATCTGTGACATCAAAGAGATTAAATGTGTTCCTTGAAAATACTGGACAAGCCAGGTGCAGTGGTGCACACCTGTAATCCCAGCTAGTTGGGAGGCTGAGGCTAGGAATCACTTGAGTTTGTGGGTTCGAGACTACCCCAAGCATTATAGCGAAACCTAGTCTCAGGAAAAAAAAAAAAAAAAAAAAAAAAAAAAAAAAAAAAAAAAAAAAAAAAAAAAAAAAAAAAAAAAAAAAAAAAAAAAAAAAAAAAAAAAAAAAAAAAAAAAAAAAAAAAAAAAAAAAAAAAAAAAAAAAAAAAAAAAAAAAAAAAAAAAAAAAAAAAAAAAAAAAAAAAAACAAAGAAAGAAAGAAAGGAAGAAAGAAAGAAAGAAGAAAGGAAAAAGAAAAAAAGAAAGAAAATACTGTGATTGGGAGTTTTATTTTTATGTTGAGATTTTGCCTAGTGTGAGGTAACTTGCTTGGAAAGGCAAGAGAATACAGGTCCAATATCCCAACCAGAATCTGAGACAAACTTTCCATCCACTGCACTGAGAATGATCAGTCTTTGTGGTATATTATAAACTATCCCCAAAATGAAAAATCCTCAAACTTCCAAATTAAGACCTAATTTGGTCTGGAGCCCCAGGGGATCACTAGAGTATGAGAAATAGAGAGTGAACAAAACAATGTTCTAAAATTCATAAATGAGTGTAATAATACAAAAGTAAATTCTAAGAATAACAATAATCAGAAATTTTCAAAGGAAATCAAAACATCAGAATAATCTGACTATAATTATATTACTCTTCTAAAGCTACTCAGAAAGTATAATTTAAGGAACAATCTCAGTTTAAAATATATTAGAAACAAAATGAGGCAAAACCTATGTGAATACTGGTGATTTAGAAATCTTGGAAATAAAAATATTAGCTTTGAATTAAAAAATATATAGTCTCACTAATTCTAGTAAAATATAGAAAATTACAAATATAGTGTACTAAGAAATTGTACAAAGCAACACATGAAAGCAAAAAGATAAAAACATTAGAGTCAAAAAAAGAGGTTGGAATGACTCAATTTAAATTTAAAAGTTATTTAAATATAAAAGATTAAATATAAGAAATAATACAGAACAAATATATAATGAGCTAGTGGCTGAGAGTTTTTCCAAGTTGAAAACTGCATAAGCCCATCAGATTAAAAATGAACAAGTATTGCTTAGAACCTACATAAAACTACAAAGCAAGAAAGAATGTAGATAAAACTTACATTTGTAAAGCTACATAACAACAAAGAATATGGGAAATTATGAGTCTTCATTTGTACTCTAAATGACATTTTTTTTTAGTGGACTTTTGGTAAACTTCTTATAAACAATAATATATGTAGTCACAACGGAATAATATATTTTAAATCCTAAGGAAATGATAACTGCCAATGTGACATTTTCTACAAAGCTGAATAATTATCAACGTACAAGGCAAAGTAGAGGTATTTCCAAAGAAGTAAGGAGTTAGTATACCATCGTCAGATCCTAAGATATACTTCAAGAGGCAAATAAAATTAGAAAATATTGATTGGCTGTTAATATACTGGAAAAACTCCGCATTTTAACATGTATTGATATACTTCATTTATTTCTGTACATAAAATAGTACTCATATTTTTAAGTGTAGAGCAAAATTTTAAAGTATGCTATCAAGGATGTTATATAGGGAATATATATATATATATATGTATATATATATATATTGCATATACATACACTAGAATGTTTAGTCATTAAAAAAAAGAAGGAAATTCTACTATTTTCTTTTTAAAAAATTTTTGTTATATATGAATTTCACATCTTTGTAATCCCAGGGATTCACCCACCCCCACCCTCCCTGACCGTTTTCCCCCTTTTCCCCCAGCCCTGAGTTGTGTGATTCAGTTTGGTGGTTAGCTTGTTTTGACTTTGGGGAATTATATTTAATCAAAAATATAAAACATGCTTTTAAGGCATAAGAATTTAAATGTCAATAGGCAGGGTGATATTTTAAAACACACCAAAATAAAATTCATAAATTGAAAAAATAATGAGATGCATTAAATTTAGTGAAACAAAATTTAAGGCAAATTCAAAGAGAGTTGAATTAAAACAACACATTCACAAGAAAATATTTTCTACATCTGTTACAAAGAATGGGGTGTAGATAGCAAAGAAAACCCTCTAAGAGATGATTAATAAAAACAAAGAAATCAACAGTCAATTGCTTAATATTTCAAAGACAAATCATAAAAAAGAATAAGAAAAATCTTTGGGGACAGTCAAACATTCCATTAGAAACTAAAAATCAATAAGAAGCAAATTAAAACTATTTTAACTCTCATTAGACTGACTAAATATTAGAAGACTAGTTAGCTTCACATAAATTTGAGTGGTAAGAACAAGCACTTGACCATTTACTGTCATACCCTTTTAAGGAAATTTAAGGAAAAGACAACAGATAGCAGGTGTCAGTACACTATTATGTACTTTATTATTCCCTGTATTTTTCTGTTTGTTTTGGCCATTTTTCCCATAAAAATACAATAAGAAATAAAGATGAAATTAGAGAATCAGTGAAATAACAAATACAATAAGTTGACTCTATAAAACAGAAAGGGGTATACTTTGTATTATTTGGCTAGGAGAGTTTTCTCTAAGGCTTTTGCTTTTAAATTGAGAATTTAATTATCTAAATATTCCCTGAGGCACAAGTGAGAGAAGAGCCCTGGACAAAATAAAATGTAGAAATTAAAGTTCAGAGCAAAGAAAGAATTTGGGCATTTCTAGGGACAGGAAACAAGGTTGGGTTAAATAGAGTCACAGGAAAAATAGACCTGGGGGATATAGAGAGAATATTCATTTTATTTAAGAACCACAGGGGGAAAAATGATTTTTTTGCAATGGCATATTGAAATCAAGTTTGTTTTTTATTATTTTGTTTTATTATAAGACTACATCAAATAGGTAAGGGGGGTTAGAAATTATAGATCATTTCTATTTTAACATATCTGCTCTAATACAGCTATTTAGGTAGATTAGACATTGTACTATAAATCTATTAAAAATATCATCGACAATCTATTTCCATAAACATTTAATAAAATAATATCTCATTGTATCATAAATGGTTATTAGGTCCCATTCATGCTAAAATGGTAAAACCTTATCTTCCAAATTTTAACAGGGATTACTGATATTATAGCCTCTAGTGTATGAAAATCCCAAGAAACAGATTACTGCTCACAGACAGGTAAGCACTTTTTCTTTTCTCTGCAATATCCACATCAGTGTCTATGTGTTCCTTTTCTGCCAAATAAAATATGCTCTAGCTATATAAACATTTGATTTTTATATATTTAGGATCTATATAGTCCTAAATTGGTCATAGTTTGTCTTTTCTTCCTAATCCAAGCAGTTTTCAAACACATTACTGATTTAGTTTATATTCAGCAAATCTCAAGTAATACAAATAATTTTTATTTTCTTATTTGAAAACATTCACTTACTATAAATCTTGTCATTTTAAATGTGCTATTGTATCATTTTATATAAGATGCTATCACTCTCCTAAAACCTCCTTACTAGGAACAATACAACATTATTTTCAATACAAAAATCTTATTTACACATTTCTCCAGTCAACCAAAAGTTTGATAATGAACTATTGGAGCTTCAGTGGTGGGAGACCCTTGGTGAACATACCTGAAGGCAGAAAGCAAATATTTTCCAAAAATCATCAATGAGATAAGAAATAAAGTACATTTAAAATTTAAGAAATAATGAAAACGACAACTATTTGCTCTCTATAAATGAATCATTTGTATTTTCTTTATAGTGGTATGAAGTTTCTACTAGGTATCTTGCAGATCTTTCTCATTGTTAACATTATCTGTTTCCATCCCAAAATGTTTGCCTTTTCCTCTGTTACTTGTTTAGTTAGATATTGCACCTATGTATTTTTCCCTTACTACATGAAAGACCTGGAGACCACACAGAGCTAACATATTTTTCTGCATTGGTATTCCTTTTAATCTTTACCTTGTAGCTCATATCAAAGCTGTAATTGTTTGCTAGCCAGCAAAATCTAATGGCTCCCTCTGGTCAAAAGCTGTCAACAGCAATCTATCCAGCAGTGGGGGCATTGCCTGAAATAGAAAAGCATCACACATGGCTGTATTCCTTGGTGAGCTACAAACAAGGCAGAGCTTAACATTTTCAAATACAAAACCATTACTAACCCTACATAACTAGCCGGGGGTACTAACGTATAATTAATAAATGCAATCTAGCATATCATTACTAAAGAATATCACTTCTTGGCCCATTACTGCCTCATAGGTGAGAAAGACAGATCAGCCCTTTGTATGTTTTTTTTTTTCCTTTCCTTTATTTAGAAATGTGGCAATAGTCTGTTTCTTAGATGTTAGATCATGATTTATTAGGTGTCTAAAAGTAAACCCGCACTCCACAATGTATAAAGAAAACAGGCCTCAGATGATCAGTCCAGATTTCCTGCTAAGTTATAAAGACTGCTAAATTCATTAAGGAATACAACAAAGAAAAATGTACAATATTAAAAACAAATCCTCTCCAAACGTAATAAAGCATTGCTTCGGAAATTCTGAGATTGGTGATATGTCTAACTTTTGTGTTATCAAATGATATTGTGTAATACTAATGACATAGTCCCATATAATGGTGCTAAGCATCAAACCATCTTTTCAGTCTCATGCCATTTCTCATCCAAACTAATTAGAATTCTTGTCTTCTTAAAGCATTGGCACTCATGATGTTTCAATTGTTTTACCACTTGTGGTCCAGTCTTTTGGGTATATCTGAGTCAGTATGCACAGCATGCTGCTAGCTTTACTTGCCTCCTTATCCCTTCTGTTTTCTCACCTGAATATCAAAATTCTTTTAGGAATTGCTCAAAATGAACTTCATGAAACAGTTGTTATTATCTCAGTTTAGAGGCATGCAAATTTAAGTAAACTATTTAATAAAACCAAACCATTTACTAAGTAATTTTCATATATTCTGTAGCCCCTTTCTCATAGCCAGGTCTATATAACGTAGAATGCTTGATGGACTATGGACTATTCTCAATTAAAGGTAAAATTCCCTATTCCATATAAACTATATTGGGCTTCATGTAGTGTACAAAATATGTGACAAGTCTAAAATTATCTAAAAGAGCAATTTTCTAGGGATAGATTTTAGGTAGTAAATTGAAGGAGAAATTAAATAGTTTTAGATTTGGTAGGATAGGAACACTTATTCACATTTAAAATCAGAGACTGCAGGGTTCTGTGTAAAAGGAGGGAAGTTACAATGTCTGTGATTTATTTTAAGGACCATAGTAATATAGCTTTGAAAATCCCTGCAGAAAAGGCACATGGCATGCATTTTTACAATTTTCTTTTTAATTAAAAAACTTTTATGTATCACTAGTAGCAAATTCATCTCCCCATATAAATTTTAGACCACTCATGAAGTGCTGCCATGTCTTCAAAGTTTCGGGCACAATTCCACTTCAGAGATGATTATAAACAACTGATGACAAGTCTTATTGGAAACTGCCATTAGTTTAATCACACTAATTCATCTCATAGTTGAACTGAAAATAAGGGAAGTGTTCAGTTTAAATTCAAACACATGAGAATGGCTATGGTTAAGTGAAAGCATGACAACATATTTTGTATTTTGTCTACTTTCATGACACATAACTCTAAGGTTCAGTGAACTGGTAGTATGTTTTGCTCATTATAACATCTCCAAACATTTAAGATGTCTGGGGTTTGGCAAGCTCCAAAGCTATCTTGCCAAGAATATTTTCCATTAGTATTTACACCCATATGTATTTTCAAGGAAACAGTCTGAGTGTTTCAGATTAAATAGAGCTATTAAAGTACAAATGGCCCCTTGGATAGTCAATGATAAATCGCTTATTTTTAGGCAAAAAATGAAAATTCATATTTGCCAATAAACCAAAAATTTCATAGATTTGAATGAAGTCTAAACTGTAAATAATCAAACTATTATTAAATCCTAGAATTGAATGAAATATTTTCCTGCCATGCAAGCCTCCATACAATTTTCTATTAATATTGTCAACTCTTTCTGATTTATATCTCGTCTTAAACCACCTTTTCTTTTTTAGAGATTATATTGTTTTACAAAACTGCATAGGTTCAGGTGTGTGGTTTCTCACCTCAACAACTGTGTATTACTGCACCACAGGTAAAATGAATGGCCAGCGTTCATTCACCATCAACCAATTTACCCCCCTCCTTTCTGGTAATCACCATTCAGTGATCAGAGATTAAGGATTTTTAGCTTTTGTTTTATTTACTTGCTTTGTTTCACTGTATTTCACAGAGGAGTGATATCCTAAGGTGTTTGTCTCTCTCCTTCTGACCTTTCAATTACCATAATCCTTTTAATGTCAATCTATGTTACAAATGATAGGAACTTATTTTCCTAATATGATTGAGTAGTATTCTTAGTGTATATATGTCATATTTTCTTTACCCAATAACCCTTGTTACTTACTTGTGTTGTTTCCTCATGTTGACTATTGTGAATAGAGCTTAAATAAATATAATGGTGAATATGTATTTTCAAATTAATTCAAAATTTTGAAATAATTTAATTTTCTTTGTATGCAGTCAGAAGTGGTGTGATTGGATAATATGGTAGGTCTATTTTTAATTATGCGAGGAACCTCCATATTTTTTCATGAAGTGGTTGCACTACCCAATATTTTAAATGCTTTGACATGTGTAGGACATGATTCAGCTTGCCGAAAATTATACCAAAAATTAGGTGGCTTTGTATCTGATCACCCATTAGGCATTAGCATATAATACATTAAGTGAGAGATTAAATATAATTCATAATGTGTGAATATGCACAATATAGTGTATTTTTTGCAATAAGTTAAGTTATGAATCACATAAATTAACAGACTAACTTTTCTATGTCAATACTGAAGACAATTATCATTAAGGTTTTTTCATCCATCTCATATTTCATGAGATCCACTTGCCACTTTGTAAAAAAAAAAAAACTAAGTGCCAGGTCTCAAAGAAGGGTCTGACCCTTTAAACTTAAAAATCTTTTCATGTGGATGGCCTGCTATTTGGATCAAATCATGTTCATCTAAGGAACAACAGATTCCAGATGACTAATTTTAGAGTCTTTTAAGATTAAAAGATCAGACAGACTTTCAAAAGATCAAGGAGAGCAGAATATAGACAATTTTGAAGTGTTAGCTGCTAAATTTTCTTGAAACTATATAGCAACTCTTCTATTACATTTCTTTTACTCTGGGAAGTACATGACTTTGTTATGATCTATGGTAGTGTAATTCAACTGAGAGATAGGTTCCTCTGGAAAACATGCTTTCTGGGGGAGATACAAACATGAACTATGTTAAGGGACTTACTTTCCAGTTCAAGTCTCAACTTTTATAAACACTCTATAATTTATTTGCCTGAAAATATACTTACAGTCAAGCTGCTATATCAGTTCTCTTTCTGACCATCTGCACCCCTTACACTCTCCCACTTACTCTCTCACACATTCTGAGTCTTGTTCTAGTGAATTTGACCTTATGGATAAAAATCCCCAGTATAAAAAAAAAAAAAAAAAAAGGAACAATGAACAAATTGTTACCTTTAGAAGGTCTTTAAGTTCAAACGCTTGTAAGAAAGCTAAGACATTTAATAGTTCTTGCTAAAGTCTATTTTTCAACTTCCCAGAGGTTAAGAATATGATTTCTTTGGTGATTGGATAACAAATGATCTACAAATCAAGTGGTTTCCACAGAATTTTGCTTGTTTTTCACAGAATTAAAGGAGGACCTTATTGAGTTGTCATCTAATAAATAAAGTAATTTTGCTAAAAGATCACAGAGTGATACTGGGTGACTTGGTTGGATGGGCAGTTGGGGTCTCTAGTAGTGATGTAGTTGAAAACTGTATTGGGTGCTATACTGTCTTGGTGGGCAGGATCTAAACAAGAAAAGGGTACACAAAAGGAGGAGGTCGGAAGTGGCTGAGAAAGAGGTGTGAGAGACGCTAGAATACCTGGCCAGTAAAGAGGAACCAAATGGCCAGGCTGGGTAGAAACTCCCTGGAAGAATGCACTGGTGGTGGTGAGGAGCCATGGTGGGAGAGTGACAGGCAGAGGAGTAGCTGGTGTGGAGCCAGATGCCAGAATGTTAGGCCAGGGGTGACAGGGGGCTGCTGAAAGCAGGCCTGGTGAATGTGACCAGACACCACCAAAGGTGGGCCTAGAAAAGGAATTCTGTGGTGCCTCAGCAAGATGGCGTTCAAGGCTGAATCCTGGAAGCAGTCAGGGATTTGGAAAGCTGATTTTGCATCAGTATTTGTTGAAAAAGTTTGAAGAGCCTTGGAGAGGCTGAACAGTTTGGAATGCTAAAGAGAAAAAGCAAAGAGTAGACAGAAAAGAAATTTTTGGATTTTACAATGTGCCTACCTCAATTTTGGAGGGGTAAAAGGGCACCATCTTGTACATGTGTTTTTTGGACTTTCATACTAAATAGTAATTGGGGTAAAATAACTGGCCACTTGTGACATTAAGGACTTTTTGTTTCCATTATTAGTTCTCTTGTTACTGAAACCCTGTTGTTTAAATTGTATTGCCACTCTGGCAACTGCCACTACAACATTCAGGTGGGAAAAACCTGGAAAAATCTGGGACCAGAAGGCTTATTTTAAAAGCATCATTTTCCCCCCTTTAGCTTGTTGATTGAAGTATTCAACCCCATTTGCACATTATATCAATACCAAATTAAAATTTGGTTAGTATTATTATTACTATTGAAAAGAGGCTAAAGTAATTTTGGCATACAACACAAAACCAGCTTAAATAATTACATACTATAGCTAAGCAAGAATTCCATACATTATCACCTATTTATTTTATTTTAAATAGAAATATGTTGCTCACTGCTGACATTTATAAAAATGAAAAGAGAATACATACAAGCTGACTACTGCATGCTTCCAGAAGCAAGTCATATTAGTTCATGTGTCCATGATTACAGGGAAACCCATTATTAAAAAATAAGTAAAATTTTATTTAATAATTATTTCTAAAAACTTGGTTACATTGTTTGCTATTTACAATTCAAATAAAACTGAGTACAGAAAATATTTTCTAAATTTAGAATTTATAATTTTTTCAGCATGTATACACATTTTGTTGAACATTAGATCAGTTCTTCCATTTCCTTTACTTGCCTAGTTTTAAGAGAGCAAGTAAAATTATTTGAATAATACATGTCACTAAAGTGTCTCCTGATAATTTAGTTTAATCAGTATCAGATAGTTTAAACTCTTGCTTTAAAAATGATACTACCACCAAGTTTTTAAGAGTAAAGGTAAATAAATACACAAACTATTGTTTTTATGAAAGAGATCAATCTATTTAAATGTTATCAATTCTAAATTTTGTTATTAAATTTTTTTTTCAGCAGATACATATTCTATATTTTCAAATGTAGTGGATAATTTTAGGATAATAACTAATGTTAGATCAATCAGATATTATGTAACTTCTGAGGTACTGTAATATGAAGTGCATAGTTGCACCAATTATTCTAGTAAAGATGATTATATTAGATTCGGTGAGCTTTCACATTTAACTTACTGCTTACTGAAATATGTCAGGAAAAGTATTATGCTAATAGACATTAAAACATACACAGTAAAAATCAGCAGATAGATATTGTGTAACCATGTCAGGTCAGGCAGGTTCATTATTGATTCAGGAAAACAGAAGATTCTCAGAATCTTTATTATATAAATGTGCCTTTTATTCTGTGGAAGGATACCATATACACTGGTGGGCAGGCATAAAGAGAAAAACTTTATCTTTGAAAATGTGGGATCAACTAATGCTCAACTTTCTAGCCCCTTTTTACACTGTTAAGCGCTATAGCCACAAAACAGATACATTATTTGAACTCTGTTGTTTCCTAACATTTCAAGGTTATCAACTTTGCCTTTGTGTGGCAAGCAAAAAACAGCATTATTTTAACTAATTTTCCTTACATTAGGCACTCACTTCAACAAGTCAGTGTTATTTTAAAAGATAACTTTTAATAAAAACTAAAAAGAAGCCTAAGTTAAGTTCATAAACTTGGTAGGAGATAAAAATTGCATCTCAAATAAGTGAGGAAAAGACACGTTTTAATAAGTGAGATTGTGTAATGAGAGGAATATAGAAAAAAATAGTTAGATTCAATCCTCACATTCTGTGCCAGGATAACTTCTAAATGAGTTAAAGACATAAAATTAAAACCACACAAAACAAAACAGACAAACAAGACCCATGCAAGTGGTATACGTAAACATAAATGAAGTTCCCTATGAATGTACAGTGTGGACAATTACAGAAATGATGAATTGACTTATATTGTGATAATGGAAATTATTAATAAAATTAAATCTGTCTACATTTTATGCATTTTTAATGCAAAAAAAGTCCCACCATTGAAAAAAAATGGGAAAAATTAACAAAGTGGGAAGAAAAATAGTAATTATACAATAGATAAAATGTTGTCTACTAATTGTATTAAGATAAAAAAACTAAAAAATTGCATAACTATAGAAAAATGGGCAGAACATACAGATAGCTCAAAAACAATAGGAATACCAATGCTCTTAAAGTTATGAGATATTCTGCTTTGTTCATAATAAAAAACCTGCAATTAAGCCTACTCTGAGATCCCATTTCTCACATATTGGATTGGCTAAAATCCAAAATTTTATAATATCCTCTGTGGGTGAGAATGAATAAAACATTCTCCTCTATTGGTAATGGAAATGAAAAGTGTTAAAAAGTATAATATATATATATATATATTTATATATATATAATACTTTTAGACATCTAAATTTTCACACTCAACTTTAAAGATTGATTTCCTAATGCTCATTTACTTCTACCACTTGCTCCTTAAAAGCTTCATTGCCTTTCAACATATAATTGTTCCTATGGAGCAGAGCTAGTGATTAAAATGGGATTTTATTTCTGTCATACACACACACACACACACACACACACACACACATATATATATGTCATTAAAAGAATGCAGTCATTGTTAATTGAGTTTTAAGTATTTTTCATAATTGTTACTACAAAGACATACTCAGAACACGAGGTTATATAATACCATACTGTACTAGCAAAGTGATATTGTAGTCTGATAAATTATAAGCTAAATAACATAATATATAAATAAGTGATGAGAATTTTATAGGGACATAAATACTAAAAGGCATTTTGCTTGGGAAAGCATATAATCTCCTATAATCCTGTCTTTTAATATTTCCCTTTATTAATAATACTTGCTGATTTGTTTGATACTTTTTCATAACTTTCTTTGATATAATCAAAACTAAAACCACACATAAATTCACTATATATGATGGTAACTATAAGAATATAGTTTTTTTTTTTTTTTTAAAATTTAAGTGCTAGTACTTTGCTAAAACTTTCATCAAAAAGAGTAAAAATCCTTTCTTACCCTGTTTCTTAGCCTGGTAAACAATAACTCTTGATCCTTTGGGGACTGGAAGAATTCATTGTTAGCATGTAACTTCTGGATCCGTTATTATAGTTTCATTTTACCTAGGAGCATGCTTGACAAACTATTAGCTTTGGGCATTGTGATTAAAATGAGGGTCAGTTTGGTCAAACTCTTTAATATAGGCTTTAAGAAGCCAGGTTTACTGCTGGCTAGACTGTTCTAAAATGAAGTTTGTATCCTTTAAGAGTAATATCTTGGAGAAAAGTGTGATCCTTATAAAAAATGAGGCAAGTGATTTTAATAAAGAAACTACAAGAAAAGGGAAGCTATAATCTGCTCCCCCTTTTCACTCTGACCCCATCTGTTGTAAATGAATAAAAGCACAAATTGGGTTTTATGCTGAACACTTTAAAGTCAGTAGTGGTTTAAGGTTATAAGCAAATGAAAACCAGAAGGAGACATGGAAGTTAAGTGAAACTATGTACTTGAAGATATAAGTTTCTACCAAGTAATTATAGTGAGAATAAAGCTGGCAGGTTCAAGAAGGACTACAGAAGCATTACCATTCACTTTGTAATTTGGAGTTAGTCCGCGAAGAAATCTTGGGTCTGGGCCAAATGAAAGCTAGAAGATGACTTTAAAAAAAAAAGTTTTGAAACTAAATTTATTTCCTTTAATGACTTATTCTTTGTTTGAAAAACCTTTTTATTTTTTTCTTGTGTGTGTATGTTTAAACTCCTGTTTGTTTTTTTATGAAACCTAACCAGATTTCTATTCCACAACTCTCTTGTGAAATTACTTTGTGAAATTATTACATTTAGAGGGCATCTTGCTGTTATTTTTATTCTTCATTCTTATTTATCCAAAATACAAATTCGTAAGTTTAATAATTACTTTTGAAATTGTACTGACAAGTGAAAGGGAAAGGTCAGAGAACCAAGAACCACAGAAGTGGTCCGATTTACTCAATCGAAGTGGTTTCCCCCACATTACACTTGTATCTGATCTTTTTAACATTCTTGGGTGAGATCAGTAGACTATGATGTGAAATAGAAGGCATGAAGGATTGATTAGTATAGCATCAAGAAACTCAGAAAAAGCAAAGGAAATGCATTGAAGGGGACTCTACCCTTAGCCTGGAAAGCTACTCTACAAATCTTCACGTTTCCAGGTGTCCTATTTATTTGATACTTGTCTTTGTTACATCTTTGTTACATCTAGTGGACTATACGCATTTAAGCTAAGACCTAGCTCCACACTCTCCGACTGTCTTCATAGGGGAGACATACTCTGTAAAAGCAGCCTGGCTAAGAATGAATATTTACTAATTCAAGAATTGGCTGAATTGGACAGAGTTTATCTTTTTCATTCTGCCTAATTTGGTGCTTGATTACATTACCATAGGTTTTTCCTGTGTCTCTTCTTATTTGGTATAGAAGAACTTATCCATGTAGTAACTTTGGCTTTCATTATTTTGCTTGCTTTCTGCCAGAAGAAAAAGAAGCAGGGGCTCTAGTTTCAGAAGTTGATCAAGGATGATGGTTACTAAATTTGGACCTAACACTGTTCCTACTGATTTAGGATAAAGAAAAGAAAGTATTCTCTTTCCATTGGAAAGCTTCCCTTAGCTTCACATTCTTTAAAGGAGTTTCTATTAAATACTTTAAATAACTTCAAAAACTAGGGTGAATGAGAGGGAAGGGAAGGAGGAAACGAGGGAAGGAGGGAAGGACAGAGGGAGGGAGAGAGAAATTGGTGGGGGTTTGGTGTAACTGTTATTAATGGTTGGGAAATTTTCTATAAGGCAGTATAGTCATTGTTAAGCAAATTACCTAGAGGTGTCATCATATATTAGTAAAAGTTCTTAAAATGCCTGTGCAGAAGCTGAGCAACATAGGAAAAACACATATTTTTCACTAAGTAACCTATACATGTTAGGAATATTGTGAATTCATAGAAGAAATGTCTCTGAAGCACTAGGAGAGGTGAAACATATGACATTTCAGCTGTAGTCCTTGTAGTCCTGATCTTAATTTTTTTAATGTCTAATGTACTATTTTAATTGATTTGATATTCTGGGCTGTAATGTATTCCTCTGCTCCCTTCCATTCCTCAGCTAGTCTCTGACTTACCAGCCAACAAAAGAGAAACTGTGCCCTATTAGAGGAGAGTCAGGAACAACCAAATATAGATTGGGGGAAGTGGCATGTACATGAGAAATAAGTAGAAATCGGAGATGTTTGGCTAATGTTCAGTGTTCTCAAACCCAGGGGATAGTCACAGAAGCTGACAGTCCTCTATATGTACAGTGGCATTTCAACCTAGTAATTATTTGCATTAAAAAGGACAAGATCATTTTGACAACTTGAGTAATTAAAGATAATTTGTTACTGATAAAGTGAGACACAAAAGAAACAAATGCTTATTTTTTCTTTCAAATAATCTTGTTATTGTTTGCATTTTAATTTTGCTAGCATTATGGTTTCATGCTTTCCCTTATCAAATGAAATGGAATCACCACTTTTCTATATTCTACCTCAAACCACTCAATTTATTCATCTGTAATTTTAAAAGTATATTACTACTGTCAATAAACACATATCAAAGAACATGCAAATGGCTCGAGTTCTGTATGTGATTTCCTTACTCATGATGCGTACCGTCATGTCATTTTTCCAAAGTGTTAATAGAAAGGAAACATCTATAAAAATACATCTACTCCTATATAATATGCACTCTAAAACACCAAAATTTTGGCATTCTAATTAAAATACCAAAATTTTGGCCAAACATTTTATTTCTGGAGTTAAACACAGAGGTTAAGTTCATATGTGGTCTCTCCCTGGTTCTCTTCGACATTAGTATCTACCTTCTCTCTAACAACAGGACTCAACCCCTCCTCAATGCCCAGACCCTGCCCTTTGCCTTCATTGGATCCTTCCTTATCTGTGGCTGTTTCTGGATCACTTGAGTGGTAGCATCTGAAGACAACATGGTAGTTCAACTCTGTGAATACAATAGCACCCGCTTTTGTGATGTTGATAACTATAAACAAATGAATAATAAAATAAAGAGTAGGTATGACAAATATTTGGAAGAAAATAGAACAGAGCAATGAATACACTGGATGCTTGCCTCAAAATCAGCTGTGACTTACTGATGTCAAGAACCTGGTGCTGACCTGGAGAATTTCATCCAAGCTCTAAAGGTGGTATGAAACCCAGCATATTTAATGACTAGAAAGAAGACTGATATGACTAACACTTAGTGAGAAAGTGATGAAAGGAGGTGAGAAAGATAACTGGAGGTGTATCACCTAAAGTCACAGTGAAATACTGAGCTTATCCAAAATTTAGGGAGTTTGTGTATTGTTTCTTTTGTCCCCAGAATACTTTTTTATTTGGGTCAGGAATGACTGCATTGATGCTTACAATTCCTCAATGTTCTTAAATTACATCAGGGTCCACTCTTGGTGTCAGATATTCTGTGTGTTTGGGGAAATGTGTGTAGATCAAAATGGTATGATGCATATTTTTAAACAATCACTGTCTGGGGACTTTATTACAGAGGAGTAGAGTGCTGTCAATACATCTGGTTACATGACTTGTAACAAAGTAGGAAAAATACAAAAACTTGAACCATAGTTGTGATTGTAGTAGCATCAAAGCCTGTGGAGTTAGTTTTGGATACATTTTGGAGACAGTGACAGTTTAATATCCAGAATCAAAATTTAAGGTTATTAGAGTCCCCGAGCTTATAACATTTGCTTACTTATGCCACAAGAATTTGATCTATAAATCAGAATGTTAGTAGTTTTAAGAAGGTAGATAGTTTACTCTAATCAAAATAGTATCTCTCTGTGTGAAAACAATCTTGGAAGCAAAAGCCAATTATTTATTTGTGTTTAGTGGAGGCAGGCTAGTGCAAGTGTAGATTCACCAGCTTTTAATTCCTTAAAAAAAAAAAATCATTGAAATACACAGGTTCATTTTGGTAGGGTATAAAATATACCATTCGATCACAATGGTCAGCATAATGGCATCAGTCCTTTGAAAGAGAATATACTTTTTTCTTTTGACCCCTCATGACAAAACTCATCATAACCTTATTACATCTAAATTCTTGAGATAAAATTTTCCTCATTGTAGACATGCCCCATAGTATATATTCTTTTAGTAAGCAAACAAATATCTCCCACAGAACATTTTCACCTAATAATAATACTGGAAATATAGTTTTTATTTCTCAATAAACCATAAAGAACAAGAGCAAAAACAGAATGATTTGCACTTATGTATAGCTGCATTTCAATTACTGTTAGGTAAAACACAAGATCTCATGTACGTGTCTTGAAGGATATTGTTAGTAAACAAATGCTCCTGGAAATTAAATGTTCTAGAATATAATCCAGTTGCTACTAATAAGTTTATTATCTAGGTATTTTATATCCTTCATGGTAGAATATATTTCTCATCTAATTACTTTATGTGTTATAGCAATAATATATTGCCTGAAGTTTTGGGCTTAAAAAGTAGTCCATATCTATATACACATATATATATTATTTTCCATTTTAAGTAGCAGAAAAAAAAAAAAAAAAAGCTCTTCTGCATTAGTCTGAAAATAGCCCCAAACACATAAGGCTGTCATTGCTGATCTCTATACATGTTATATTATCTAGAAAAAGGGTTTTGTATCAAGGTTATTGAGATTAACAGATTTTTCTGGGTATACCCTAAATTTATTCATATGTATATTTACAAGAGGGAGGCAGAGGGAAGTCAGATGCATATAGAGATAATAAGTCTTCCTGAAGGCTTATATTCACCAGGCACTAGAGAAGCAAGAAACAAATTCTCCCCTGGAGCTTCTGGAAGGCATGTGATCCTGCCAACACCTAGTGCTGGCACAGTAACACTGATTTAGTTGCATATTGCTCACTTCAAACTTCTGGTCTCCAGAAGTGTGAGAGAATAAATTTCTGTTGCTTTAAGCCACCCAGTTTGTGATGATTTGTAACAACAGTGCCATGAAATAAATGCATGTTTCCAGTTAATATTTTCACACATAACTTCTGAATCTTCAGAAATGAATTTCTAATGTTATCCATGTATTTTCCAGTTTCTTGAATGGTAGGCTGCTTTTAGTCTAAAATATATTTATGAATTGTTTCATAAGCACCTTATATAATTACATAAATATCTTTTATGTGATGAGCTATATATGTGTATGTGTATTCTTTATGTGATAAACTTTAACCACACTATTTACCCTGCCTTTTAAAATGAGCCTTCATTACTAATTTCTCCTGATAGTCTTTAACCCTTCTCCAGACTTTTGTTTCTGCTTTTATCTTATCCCCCACATAAAAACACTTGGGTAGAGGAGGAGGTTGTCATATTTTGTAGGTAATACATGCATATATACATACATACATATATAAGTTTGAGTATTTTGAAAAATAATTTAGTTACAAATTACCAATGATTTGGCAATAATAATCACCTATCATTTGATTAAGTCTTGTAATAAATCTCTGAAGAGAGAATAGCCCCATATTGCTGAAACATAGTGTGAAAGCATACTTTTCCAAGTGTTAAAAATATGACTTGTATACAAATATAAATTGAATGCCTGTTAAAAATGATTCTAGCTCATTGTTCCCCCACTAGCTCATGGCTAACTTTTGTCCTTTTTGACTTACTGATTTGATATATATTTTAAACTCACCTCTGCCTCCCATTTGGTTTTAACCTGTCCACATATCACCTCTATTAGTGTCCTCTCATTCTGGTGATTTCTCACGAATCTTTACTACCTTTGGACTTAACCTTTCTCTCTAGTCAAAGCATTTGTGTCTCAAATACAATAAATTTGTGTTGCTATGGACAGGGTTCTTTTGCATTCCTCTTACTAAAGAATCTTTTACCTTTGCTATCAGTTTTCTACCCATTAACCTCACTCTTAGAGTGCTGTAAACTAGAAAGGCCACACCCCTGGAGAATGAGATAATCCCTGGAGCATCAAGTGAACAACACCCAGCACTTCATGAAAGGATACTCAGTAATCCTTTAATAAATAGTCTCAAACACTATTGATTTATTGTGCTGCCACCTCTGATTAAATATTGACTCTCTGTATACCCATTCATTTTTCTCACTATTCCTGGTCTATTTGTTTTTGGCTGATTATGCTGACCCTCCCACATCAGTGAAAGAGAGGCAGAATGCTCTGTGCCTCAAAAATGTCAGCTCAGCCTTTTACTGAACAGAGAGAGAATATCCTTTCTGGCCCAGGTTAAGAGAACTATAGTACTTCTAATGTAACTGATGTCTTCCCAAGATAATGAATGATGTCTTCCCAAGATAATTCCCAGGCAGGATGATGATACTGGATCTGACAGTGCAGTCAGCAATACTGCAGTGTTCTCCAGTGGCATCCACAGCATAAGTATAGCAGCATGATGATTTGGGGATAGTCAGCATGTGATGCATTAGGTATAGACTACTCCATTATCAAAACCCCACCACCACAAGTTCCATAGCTATTAGAAAGTGACCAAGGAAGCCAAAAACATTGATTTTTTTTTTTTTTGGATGACAGGGAAGCTGAGCTAAATATCTCTCAGGTGAAGAACTACACCACAATATCATAAGTGACATTGTGTCATGGTCATAATGTAAGACCACAATATGTATTATACAGTAAAGAAAATAAAGATAATTCGACAATAGTTTCCCAAAAGAGGAAATTCTGTCATTAGAGTGAATAAGTCCCCAAAAGAAAATATAGTAATGCTAATTTATACATCTTGGTAAGTAACAATTTTAACATCCAAAAGGACATTCTAGAAGATGTTGGGCAGGTCATGTGATCTTTCATAACTTTACTTACCTCATCATTAAAATGGACATTTATTCATAGGATTAGATATCCCTGAATGGAAAGAAGAGAATCCAGAATGTTGTAAATAAATAATGGTAACCACTTTTGATATTACATCTACTTTTCAAACTCTTCCTACTACACAACAATAAGTATTATTTCATTTTTCCATGATATTTGGTATTAATCATACTTAATGAAATAATGTTGTACAATGGAATCTAATTAAGTCAACCCAACCAATTTAATCATATTTGTCTTATTAGAAATAAGTTGCCATCCTCTTCTCTCCTGTAGTATGGGGAGGGGCACCTTGCTCTCCCAGAAGGCATATCCAATATGGGGTCTTGGGTCTTCCAGACCCGGGGAGTGCATAGGTGTGCTTTATGATAGCATTTTTCTATAGATGTTTCTCCCGTCTCACCTGGATTGGTTCTTTTAATTACCCATCTGCTGTATCCAGCTCAGGCTTGTAGGCTGGATTTTTACCTGGTTCTTCACCCATTTTATGATGGGGTTTGTGTTATATGCATTCTTGCTCCTTCTGAAGATTAGCTGGAGAGTGATGAAATGGAAGGGGCAAAACCCTTACCACCCTCCCGCCCCTGCTTGTGTGCCCATGCACCAGTACCTCCCTGCATGGGGGCGGGCCCAGATGTCCATGTATGTGCCATCCCAATCCTCCCTTGGGCTGGAGCCTGGGGTAAATGCCTCGGCAGATCTGGGCTGCAGATGGCTGCTGTGCAACAACCATTCACTGGTGGATGAGGCTACAACCCCATCCATGCCCCCTCCCGGGCTCTCTAGACTTGGGGGGCTAACCCTGGTGTCTTTTGTGCCCCTGCTCTCCGCTGCCTAGGGGTGGAAGAGCGGGAGCCCTGGGCCACATTGAGGCCTCTGGGACAACCAGGCTGCCCTGGGTGGTGTGCAGCTGGCCTGCATGCCCCTATGTCCTCCAGACCAGAGGACGCTACCTGTCCAAGGCCTCCCTTCCAGGTATGGTGACCTGGAAGGGGTGTGGCCCCTCTACCTGAACCCAAGGCCGAAGGTGCAGAGCCCCAGGCCACATGGAGGCCTTCAGGCCAACCCAGCTACCCCTGGTGATGTGCAGCTAGTCTGCATGACCCTGCACCCTCCAGATGAGAGGATGCTATCTGTTCAGGGCCTTCCTTCCAAGTGCTGCAACCACACTACAGGAGAGGAAAGGAAGGTCAAAGACTGGGGACATCAGCCCCACAGCAAAGCTGCAAACTGAGGCAGAAGAGATCATTTATAAGGGCAAATCACAATTGCCTGTATCCACAGAGAAACTTCTTCACTGGCAATGATAGGGGGTGAGACCCCCTAAATCTGATGCCAGAACCATAAGGTAAAGCAACAAAACAACAAGATGGGGTTGAAGAAGACAGCCTCCAATGAGAAAGCATGGAAAGACCACAGATAAAAATAGACTCGTTGCCCAACACAAACTGAAAACCTACCATGAAGGCTCATCTGATTCCAAGAACATAGTCCTTAACCCAATGAAAGAACATATCACAGGAAAGAAAGAGACTAATGGACTTAACACAGACTAGCAAACAGCAAAGAATAGAGTGAGAGAATGGAGGGAGGTGGGGAAGAGATCCCAAAGACCATTTACTGGGTTTGTGATTTAAAGAATTTTTAAAAAGAAAGAAAATTGCCAGAGCTACTTTTAAAAAAGTAAGATATTGTTATGTCATTAAAAACAAAGATTTGACAAAATTCTTAGCATAAAATTTAGGATATATTAATGAAACTGTAAACACATGCTTTGGAGATACTTATATATAAACAACCACTAATAAAAATAAGGTTGTTGAAAATCATATTTGATTTTCTTCTACCAGAAAGTCTTCTCTTGCTTGTTGTACAATAAATAAGAGATATCTGTAAACTGTTACCTAATTCCTGGAATACGATGAAATCTAAAGTCCCAGAATGATTACTTTAGACCTGGGATGTTTTATTAATACTTTCCTTTTTTTTTTTAAACCAGTTTCTTCAATCTAATGACCAAGTACTGCAGGAAATAAAAAAAAAAGTATCAAGGAATGAAACATATGTAAAAATTTTAAAAGAACTAAGACATCTAGTAGTTTTAATGAATAGTATGTGGTATTTGAGATTATTCAACATCTGATTTCTAACCTATTAATCAGTGTGTTTTTTTTTATTTACTCCGCCTTCTCTGCTTCATTCACTATTTTTCTCACATTGGTTTCTGCTCATTAAACTGGCAAAAAATTTTTCATTTTATACTTTCCATGTCATCTGTGTGGAAAACTTTTCTGAAGTTGGGCACTGATATTTACCATGTTTTGTTGATACTAAGTACAAAGTTTCACCATTTCTTTTTTTAAAGATTTTCTACTTTTAAAAAACTTTTAAGTTTGTCATTCATTTTGGCATACTAAACTTAGAATTGTAATTTTTACATAATTCACTGAAGTAGGAAAAAATGTATATAAAATTGTGTGATAGGATTTCTTATAATGATAAATTTTTTTAAACCGGTTTGAATTTAAAATGATCCAGAGTTGCTTTTTCCTTTTATAAGGTTCCTGTGATGACTGATAAGTTTGAACCACAACAAAATTGTACCCATTCAGAACATGGAAAGAACATGTAATACTTCGTTTTAGAAGATATTTTTTGGGAAGCCTATTCACTAAAGGTGTTTCAATTATAGTATTCTTATCGTTAAATATATATATATATATATATATATATATATATATATATATATATATATATATATATATATATTTCATTCCCAAAGTAATTTTCTAAGCTATGCTGGTTTTAGAAATGAGAAACCCATTTCAAAATATGATTAAAAATCTGTGCTGATTTTACTATATTGAAATATTCTCTATTATGGAACCTTGAATAAGGATGTACAAATAAAATATATGGATCATATGTCAAAAGTCACAAATATTAACAAATATAGAGTAACAACAAAATACTTAGTTGATAACAAATTAGCATTAACTAATGAGTAGTAATAATCCAAAGGTTAATAAAATGAAACTATAAATTCCACATAAATCCTGCCAAGTCTAACAGTGAAATGGAGTAATACATTCTGCCTATTCTAAAAATACGCAGAGAAATTCTAAATTTGTTTTTTAAACCAAACCTTTCTAAGTAAGTTTTGTATATTTTATTGATTTATTTGTTTTATAAGTATTTTCAAACTTCTATATAAAAACAGCACAATAGTGAGGACTTACATGGCAGTTAAACTGGCAAATTGGGCAATCAAATATTTTTGAAAATATCAAAAGGACTTAGTTCTGCATGTACACACACACACACACACACACACAACCTGGTTATGTCTGAAATCATCAGTTTTACAAACCTCTTTCCTACCTGCTGTCAGCTGTTTCTCCTTTCTGAAAACTATTCAAAGCATTGATTCACTGATGTCTCAACTTCAGATTCCTTACAAAAATATTGAAGCTGTTTTGTCATCTTAGACATAGTGATTAGCTAACTTCCCTCAAGTGATCCTCTGTATAGTTTTAACACCTGTATTATTGTTCACAATTTTTATGTCTTAGTACTTACCATGCAGGTCCTTAAGAATAGGAAATCTTCATGTTATCATTTTAGTATTTTATACACCGCCTGCCAATAGTAACTTAACTCATTTGGATTAAAGCATGAATGTGTAAAGGAGTGTAAAGCCTTAAAATAAAATTTAAGCATTATCTAGAACTTAAATAATGAATCCAGTGAAAATCTTTTCTTCTTTCTCTTTCTATTTTGTTTAAGTTTGAGAAATGTCCATGGGGATATATAGACCTGCAGGTCTCAACTTTGGCAACATAGGAGATTCACCTCTACCTCATTTCTTGAAGAAAATCTGGAGAGAATCCCATCTTTGTCTTTTGTAAGGCTCTTCTAATGTGTACATGTGGTAAAGAACCATTTGTGTGTACTGCTATCCCATTCTTTTAATCTAGAATATGAGTGTGGGAGAAATAAGAATATAAATGAAACTATTAAGTCAAAACGGGTGTGTTGTTCAGTGATTGATAAGAACAGCAGTTTAAGGTGTTCTTTCAGCTATACTTAGAAGGCCACCAAAATAAAATTCAAATTTGCACATGTTTTATAATATTGATGTTCCTTCCTTCCTTCTTATTCCACTTCTCTTTATATTCAAAGTCCCAGTTCTCACCTTCCCCTGTACAATTAGATGATAACTAACTTAAAATGTATTCAGCGTGATTATGATTTAAATTTGGAGCTGATAAAACACCGTGAAAGGTAAGTTACCAGAAAAACAGAGACATGCTTTGCAATCAAATCACTAAGACACTTAAGATCCTGATAGCGTAGAATGCTATATTGGAGAATCATTCATTTTGCTAAGTAGATAAGTATGTACTATGCTATTATGACAGCACCTCATAAATCTGTCATCATAGATTTAAAACCATTAAGTATTTTCATTTTTATTATTAAAAATGTCATGATTTGATTTTTAGAAAAGTAGTGATTTTATTTATAATAAATATTAAAATAATATCTTAGTAAATGCTGTAAATGCTTTTAAAAGGACATATTGATTTATGTGTGATAGGTGTTATCTACCTATGAACTGTTCTTTGAACAACTCTACACGTTTTCCAAATCATGACATTTGGCATCTGTTCATACAAGAATTTGAACACATTCTAAAATATTATCATTTATGCTATTGTCACTAATGTTTGATTTTATCTAAGATTCAGGCACTTCTGTGTCCATAATCAATAACTCACCAGAAGTATTTTAGTATATATCTGGAACTACCTTGGATAGTTGTCTAATACATTTTGTAATTTACAAATTATTTATATGTATTTATCCAAAAGCCAAATTAATGTCTTAAAGTTTCTTGATATGCTTTTTCTCTTGTTTTTCTTTCTTTCATTGTGGCTCATTGGTTTATAATATCCTATAATTTTTAAGTAAACAACATTATAATTTGATATCTCTATAATCCATGAATTGATGACAACCAAAGTCAAGTAGCTATACATCACCTTGCAATTATCTCCCATTATCTACTTCACTCACTCTTCTATCCTCTTTCTCTCAACCATCAAATTCTTCCATGTATTTGAGTTTTCTTTCATTTATTTTTATATTTTTTCTGAGTAAAATCATATAATTTGTTTTTCTCTGTCTGATATTTTCCATTTAGCATAATGTACTATGGGTCCATTCACATTGTTTCAAATGTTAAAAATTTAGATATTTTTAGATGTCTGGGTAATATTCTATTAATATATATGTATGTACATATATATGTGTTTCTACATATGTCTCCACATATCTCACATAATTTTTATTCATCCATTAATCAATAGATACTTAAGTTATTTTCATATTTTGGCTATTGTAAATAGCAAAAGATCATATGGTATTTCCTGTGTGAATTTTTTAAAGAATCTCTATAATGTTTTCCATAATAGTTGTACCAATTAACATTTTCATTTCCCGTGTATGAGAGTTCCATTTCCTCTACATTCTCTCCAACATTTATCCTTTCTTGTCTTTTTGATAATATCTATTCTCACAGGTGTGTGGTTTTATTTCATGGTTTAGATTTGTAGCTTCCTAATGAGTAGTGATGTTGAGTATCTTTTTCTTTGCCTGTTGGCCATCTGTTTGTCTTCCTTGGAGAAAATTTTATTCAGATTCTCTGTCCAATTTTTAAATCAGGCTGCTTGGCTTTTTGTTGTCAAATTGTATAGTATTGATATTCCTAAGTTTGTGTAAAAAATAAAACTTTTACTAATCTGTTTTAAGAGCATGATAGAAAAAAATGGAACTATTGAAGGTCCAAATTACCACCAAGTTCTCATTTTAGTTAATATTTAAAGTACTTTTTGAAGTGAGTTGACTTGCATATATTTGGCTACATGAGTTAATATTGTGACTTGGTTATCGAAAACTGAGTGTCTGGATTTGTACTTGAAGAAAAGATTCTCAACTCAGTACAATTGTACTACTTTAAGGTCCATTAATGACAATAGACCAAATGAAGGACAGATAAAAGAGCAGAGATTTTCTAAATTTCAACATTAAGTAACTTTGAAAGAATTCCTAATGTTTTGAAGACTTGGAACAAACATTTGCATACAAATCCAGTAATCTTAAATGAGGTTATCTTGAAAGAATAAACCAAAATATTACTTTGTTTTTGAACACTGAACCATTTCACTTTTTTTATGATTTATTTGATGCTTTCCATAAGTTCATTCATTCATGTATTCCTTCAGTATTTACTTTTATGTCCAATGTGCAAGTCACAGTTCTAATGTTCTTGTACAGTATAAATGTAAAATTGACTTCTTTTATTCACACAAGCAATGACATTTTTTAAAAAGATATTTTGCTCTCATGTAAAATCACCTCAACCACAGAGAAGAGGGAAGAGGGTCTGGACTCAGCAGTAACAGGATGAGAGCTGCCAGGCAGGTTTTGTTTTGTCATTGGATAATGTCTGATTGTGCACTGTGGGAATCACACATCCAAACAGGCACCATGGCAAGATAGAAGTATGATGAACCTAGTAAGGCACAAAAGCATAAGGACAAGATAATAGTGTTCATAAGTTTATAACAAAAAGTAGAATTGTTTATACACCATTTTTCTTTTTTAAAATTTGTATATTTTTTGAGGGATATCTGTAAAAAGATTCCACAGATACAGTTTTCTCAATGATGTTCATGAGGGTATCCTCTAAGTTTTCAAAGACTATGATTTAAATAATTTGGTCAGATTGTAAGAAAGTTACAGCATCTGGTTTAAACTCATCTATCATGCATAGTAACATGAATAAATGGAGACATTCATCACTATGCACACAACAGAAATTGTGTTCTCCTATTGATATAATTAAATACTCATAGAAGCCTAAATGCATAATAGTTTCCAGACCCTTTGTTTAATGCCAAAAATCAATGGCTCCGCTTCCAATAAACTCGATAGGCATATGTTCCTAGTCAGAACCATTGTGAACCCTCTCCAGTTTCTAAACATTTATTGCTGGTTCTGTAATAATAAACATCTTGCATTTATAAAATGTAATGTTGCTTAGAATTTTTCATTTTTCAAGAATGCAGAGCACATATCTAATGGCTCTCATATGTCCAGTGTGCCCATGAACAATTTGTCTTCTGAGTGGAGTGTTAATCTGACACCTCAAGGACAGACCTGTTTTCAGAGGGACTCAAAGAAAAGCTAGAAACATTCATAGGCTTCAATAACTACTGAAAATTCTAGTGAACTGTGGCTGAGATTACTCAGAGTTCTGGATCACATTACTTCTTCATGCCATATTTTGCTTAAATAAGAGTTATTAAAGATGCTAGTCGATTATTTTTTGACTTATTGCCAAATATGTATACTAAACACACATTTAATATATGTGCATATATAAAAAAATCAAGCTAATGATGACATTTATGGGTCATTATTTTTTTTCTCATCTGGGTTCAGAGATGGGTGCGTGATAGTAATGCACTTTCCATTTGTTTAAGCCAGTTGCATGCGATAACCCCACAGCAATGATGAAGGAAGTAAATATAGTCTTAGGTCATAAACACTGTGGGGCAGAGCAAAATCCCTCTTTTAAAGACAGATCCATGATTTTGATCTCAGGTCAAGGGCAGCACATCAAACATGAGGATTTTCTTTTTTCTTAGATTAATATGTTTCTGAACAAAAAGCCTAAAAAAGCAAAGCCTCCCCAAATGGGAATTTGGTATTAACAATATTATGCCTGAAGCATAAAACAAAGACATCTTTCCAATGGACTAAAATGCGACTTAATTTATTAATTTGTTTATTAACAGAGAAAGGAAAAATTAAGTACTAAAACTTTTTATTTTTTACCTTTTTTTTAAGAAGGCAAAAATATTCACAATTGGATCCAGAAAGTTTCTTTTTCTTATTTGGCATGCATTATTAACCTTACCATTAATGTTATTTAACTGAGACTGGACTATCCACACAGATACCATGAAATGAAACAATACTCTATACAAGTGTGAGGAGAAAATAAAATGAAAGACGTATCTGTCAGGCTCACATACAAATTTTGTTAATCTATTTTTCATACTTTGCATTTACATATAAGGTAACTGCCTACCAAAATTATCAGCTCTTTGCCTTTACTGTGATTTCTAATACTCCATATCTCTTACCCCCAGGAAATCTTATTAATTGGAATATTTGAAATAGTGACCACTTTTCAAAGGCCCCATGCCCTTAAAAGATAATTATCATAATAACTGTTTCCCATATTAAGATCCTATAGGTTTTTCTGCCCATAAGCATAAAGGCAGCAGTTATGGTCTATATTTGATATACAAAAGTCCAATAGAACATTTAACTAAAAACAATTTTTCACATGACTTTAGAATTTTATATTACTTTTTTTAATTGAAATACTGGTTTCAATATAATGTATGATTTAAGGAATAGAAACACAGCTCAGAAATGACACCTCTCCACACTTACCAGTTTTTTACTTACATTTCAGTCACTAGTGTTTCTACATGAACTAGACTGGTTCTCCAAACTTCTAAAGTAACTGTCCATACACGAATGAAGGAGAAGTCAGTGTTCATGCCTTGTTGGCTGGGATTAGCTCTGCAGTAAGTCTGCAGTTTGTCCCTCATGAGAGCAAGAGTGCATTGAAAGGGAAATTGTCAAGGGTTCATTCTCATTTTTAAAAATCTTTCAAAAATATTTTCCTCTAAGACTCAAATTGATTGGCATGACACAATTTAAGGCAACTCCAAGCACAACTTCCTGTTTAATAAGGGAACCATGGTTAATGGAGCAAAATTGAGGAAAATATTCTTTGAGCTAAATATATCTGCAACATTCTTTTCATAGTTTCTTTCTTTTTTTAAAAAGGGAGGTCTTGGCAAAGAATTTCCTAATCAAATGAATACATTCAGAGTGAAGTAAAAGAGCCCATATGAGTCGATGTCTATTCTGAAGTTCTCTGTGTTCCTGTAACCTCTTTGCTGAACTTCTAAAGTCTTGCTCTTTACATACCAACACACATTTCCTTACAACCACATTTATCTGCATTTTATTTATCATGCAGTCTTCTTGTTAGTGAAGTGATAACCTCTGTAGCTAAAGAACATGTTTAGTTTTGTCAATTCAACCTTAATATCTATTTTTGCCTATATTTATATACATTTCTCATCCAAAAAAATGAATTTAGAAAAACAGTGAAGCAAATATGTTATATACAATTGAGTTTTATAACATTATATTTTGAACTAGACATCTGATTAATAATTTTTTAATTAACGGATTTTTGTCTATCCATAAATTCTGATATATATATATCTAATAAAATCATATTCCATATACTCTCTAGAAGTGGTTTTATTTGCTTGAACATATTTCCATGTAAGTACATATGTACAACATCACTTTAGGAAAAAATAATAATTTACTGATTTGTTCAATCATTTTCACCTATTATGTAGTATACTTTTATTTAGTATAAGTGGTAATGTGACTAACATCCTCAGAACTTTTGATTTGAACCTCTACTACTTCACTTGCTTGGTTTTTTAATATTTATTATTTGCTATATAAATTACGGGTCAAAAGGAAATAATGTTTTGTCAGTCTTCTCTCTATATAGCATACCACATTGCATGCATATAAGTGGTGTAACTAAACTTTTGAGGAATGTTCATAATATTGAAAAAAGTTAGAAGACCTAAAAAATTATCTCATACAAAAATTAAAAATTACTAGCAGCTGTTAGCTTTGTATTGTCTATAATTACTTCTTATATATTAAAGACACATAAATATCTTTCTACCTAGATTTTATTTCTCAGTCATGTTCAGACTTAATTCATCAGCTTTTACCTTCAAACAGGGCAGAAATATCTTTGAAGATAGAAGCACATTAAAACTGGAGGAATGCAATTTTTTTTTAGGAGAATGTGCTGGTTCTATTTTCACTCCTCTCTGAGAAAAAGATTCCTGTATACTTCACCAACCAATAACTCTAACTCTGGCTCATTTTTCATGTATAGTTTCTACAAAGACTATATAACCCACCCAATTTGTTTATCCTTTAAAAAATTGTTGCTTCCATTCCAGAGTTAACTCTTGTGAGTTTGATAATCCACATATTAAAAGATACATTGAAAATAATGCAAATGAATCTTAGTCTGTTTACATAGTGAATTATTTCATAGAAAGAAAAATAATGAAAAAGGAATAATAAAAATATTATTTTTAAGACATGGCAATCACATTTTTTCTTTGCTTTATTGTGTGTTAAAATATTTTTAAATGGATGAACTTGAAGTTGAAAGGAATCAACATCTCTTCTTCCTCAAAATTATACTTCTAAGTATGATTTTGTATTAACAACAGACCATACATGAATTATTGTATGTGAACAGCATGTATATAGCTCATTAAAACACATATTATTGCTATGACTTACACAGAGAAATAGGAAGAATGTTATACAAGTAGGATAAATGGCAAGACTATAATAGTTTATGAATCTCTGGCAATTTATGTTTTGCTGTTCATCACCTGTGTGTGAAGGAGAAATTACCAGCTCAAATTTCCACAAAAATTTCTGCAAGAGTGTCATCCTTTACTGTATTCTTATAGTCTTCAATTAAGTGACATGAGAAATAATTCCAAAGACAGGCTATCACAAATTGTGTAGGGGATGTTATATATTTTAAATTAACTCTTATAAGAATTGCTAGCATAACTTCAGGTGTTGAAAAGTTAAAAAAGAAAAACAAAGTAAAAGAAGATTTACCAGCCCTCATTCTGGATACTTGTACCTGGAAAAGGAAGGAGATGGATTGCTGGAAAGAATTCTTGGCATCTGAATGTTTGGCAAACTGTCTAATTCTTTCCTGTTGGTTTCTTTTTAAATTTTGTTGATTTATTTTTAAGACATCACTATACCTGTTCTGCCATTTGACCCAAGGGAGGTCAGAACTGACATTAAGAATGACTCAGCAAAAGAATAGTTATATTCACAAATAGCATTACTATTATTGATGTTCAAATGTACGGTGTGATGACTTAGGGAAAGAACTCAAGAATTATTTCATGTTTATTTATAGTTACACAAAAAAACTAGGTAGTGTTTGATTGTATAAGCATGTTTCTAATTGTGGTTCTGAAACAAGCTTTTCAAAAAAGATCATGTAAGCCATTAATGAAATCAGTATTTTGGGTACAAGCATATTATTCAGCTTATTTTTCAAAATGTGTAAATTCAGTTAGTATCTTAATAGTATAAAACATAACAACAAATAAGACTATGATTCTGTAAAGGTAAAAGTGACTAATACTTGTGGAAAACTAGCTTATAAAAATAAAGTAAAAGAGAAACTAAAAGCATACTGAACATTTTTCAGCGGTTCTTGAAATATTTTTTCCCACTCACCTAAATATGATTTTTAATGGAATGGTTAGGCTTTGTTACTTACATTTTTTATCCCATTATATTGAATTCAAAGTCTGTACTTGTTCATGTGTGTATTTATATTTAGAATAAAAGCTACTGCATGAATAAATATCATTTGATGTCTATATAACTTACTCATAACCAGGATATTCTCAAAGTAGTTTATTTTAAAAATATTGTGTTGAAAAAATAATGATTTATTTTTTTGATAAATTATTGTTTACAATTTTATTTTGATTCTGTGATGATGAATCATTATGATGATTTTTATAAATAACACTGTGTATGGTGGAAATTAGTGATAACACTGTACCTTAGTATACCTTACTTTAATTACCAGAAAGAAAAATAATATTAAATCACTTAAGGAAATGCCAAGATAAATTATTGTCATGATGATTTTTTTCATTTTAGTTTTTTATTTTATTTTACTTTACTAAGATACCATTGGTTTATCTCATTGATTGTATTTCAGACAAATAGGTAACATCTATCTGAAGAGGTAGAAACCTACACTTTTTTATTCATATACAGTGTTGCAAACCAATGTTACTGCAATAAAATAGTTTTTCTTCTTTCCAAAATCCTCTTTTTAAATACATGAGCTAGGTGTTTTCATACATATGATGTTCATTTTTCTACATTATTAATTTAGGTTATGAATTCCAACCTAACAGTTTCATGATTTTACTTTTTTGACATTTTATTTATTTTTGTTTTAAAGCTAGTATTGGTTGGCAGTACTATATATGATTCTGAAACACAGGTTGCTACATCCTTAAGAGTACACTTCACCTAAGAATTTGGACATGCTTTTACATTAAAAAAAAGGTCTTTATTGTTCGATGACAAGACATAGGAAATATATATGAGAGAATGATTCCTGAAATTTGTGACTGATTTCAAAAGCTTTAAAAATGCAGTTGATGCCAACGGGAAAATTGTTGCATTTGCAATCATAACTGACTTTGAAGAGGTCAAAGTAATACCTATCAAGAGTTTTTTTTTTTTTTATTTCACTCAGAGCAATGACAGTACTAGTCTGAAGTAGATCACAATGATAAAGATCTGAAAGAGCTATCAATTAAAACACTGGACGTCAGCTATAGAAGTATGGGTTTTGCAAAAATGTCATACTTAAGTGTATGATCAGTAGTCCTTCTTTCAAAATGATCTGTTATCTCTGGTCACACTATTCAAAGATCTTCACACATAAAAAACAGGACTTTAAACCTCTATTTTACATAGAATTAAAAATTCAAAAGCCTCCGACTAATCCCCTAAAGATGTTTCAAAAAATTTATATTCAGTAATACCAACACCAGCACATCAAGAGTAGAAAAATATCGGTTAAAAACTCTGTGTGTTTTCTTAAAATGGTGCCTTTTGTCCAATTCAACTGTACTATCGTCTTTCTCACACCCAGTGACATTTGCTGTTCTAGAAATCACCAGATTTCTAATCATTTATTCAAATTTCAAAACCCTACCTTATGTAGTAATAGTTTACTCATTTGATTTTAAGGGGTAATCAAAATAATCATGTGCCTTCTTTTTAATTGCATATTGTTATCTACATTTTTTTTTCTAAGCATTACTTACATTGTATTTTCCATCCTCTAGCATAAAGACTTGCTTAGTTGTAGTACGTTTTGTAAATCAGGCAGTGGGCTGCTTTTACTGCTTATTTTTTTAAATAAACCATGTATAATTTTTGCATTAATCACAAACTAGTGTTTTAAAGCATGTCACACTCTAACTTTTTAGAGTCACATAACTGGTTTAGAAAATTGGTTTAAGATTTGAGATTGATGTGTCATATATCATAATTTTCCCCATTAAAAATAGTAATATGGACTTCCAGTAATAGTTTTCACAGAGAACTTTTAATTTTCTGAAGTGAATTACTGGCATAGGTGGGGAAGAGCTAGATGATGTATTTGAGGTAGTCAATCTTAGTAAGGCAAAGAATATTGAATTTGCCATTACTCAATCTACAGATGTGGCTGTGATTAATCATCCTCTCATTTGATCTCTATCAATGATTTCTGGTAAGCTTGTAATGGAATTATCACAAATATATTGAAATTAAAAACTTTTACACTATTAGAGTTGAGTTGAGAAGTTGTATGAATTATGAAATATGACAGAATATATCTAATTTTTTAGGTTTTCAATAAAAAGTGACAGGTCTGGAAACTAATTTGAAGTGATCATTTGCCTGTTTAAAAGTCAGAGGCAAACTAAGGGCATTATGGGAAAAAAAAGTGCAACAAAGACAACATAGATGTTTTCTGCATTTTACCTTTGATTACATGCCAATACAAGTAAACAAAAATCTATGCAGCATTTTGCCTTTAGAGTTACATTATCCTGACTGCTCCTCTGTTTGCAATTATTCTTACATGCAAAGATAAAGCCAAATATGTGGCTTACTTGTAGCAATCCTTGTCATGCCATATTGAAAAATATAAAATAAAACCTTGAAATTGAACCTAATGCATCAGGTGTAATAGAGATTTAGTGAACACATTATTTCCCCCCGAGTATTGCTGTGACCTACAAATGAACAACTATTGTTACTCCATTCTAGAATTCTGAAAAAACATGTCAGGCTTGACTTGTAAAATCAGCAGACACCTCTCTATGCTTTGGCCAAAAAAATTCCTGAAGCAGATCCAGAGAAAACAACAACTCTGATGGAAGATTATGATTTGTTTGGACTTTTCATATTTCATTGTGTATAAGAAAATATCACCTAAAACATGTGTACCTGTATTTGAAGAAGTTTAAATATCTAACCGAACAAATGTCATGTGGGTTTGAATGCACTGTAAACAAAGGAAAACTATCCCAAGTTAGTAAAGAAATAATTTAATGCTATCACTAGAAAGCAAACAATTTACTTATCACATCAGTTCAGATTTAATCGTGCAACACAGTTTCAAGTATATATACATATGCATATATTTCAATTGACATATATATAAAATTAGAGAACAAATAAGCCACCTATAAGTTGAAAATCCTGAAAATATTCTGTTCTCAGACACCATTATCACTGAACTTTGAAGAGTGTATTTTGGCAGAGTTTTTGAATTCGTGTCCCGGGGGTTGAATTAAAACAAGACTTGCACCATATGTAGACACACAAAATCTTGCTTGTTGGGTTCTGCCATAAACAATATGCTGCAGGTCACCTCAACCTCTTGCTTCTCTCTGTAATTCTCCCAGGAGTAAAGCAAGGATTTTTCATAAAGCAGATTTTCTACCTAAGCCATAGAGAAGAATATGAGTAAGTTACAGAGAAGAATTAATTATAACTAAGAAAGGAACAGATAAAGATTGTGGATATAAGAAGCTAAAAGCATGTTAGTGTTCCCATAGCCCTGAGGCAATTTTTAACTGAGAGAAATCTTACAGGAGACAGGAAAGGCTCTTTAGTGCCCAACTATTCCTCAAGGAATTTCTTTGAAAAATAGGTTTCTGGGTGAATACCTATTTTATAATTCACTTGTTCTATTTTTGAGAGAGACAAGATAAACTCCAAGTGACCACCTCATAAACTTTAAAAGTCAATTTAAAGTTTGTTCACAGAATGTACACATACAATGTAAAATAGTTGACATCTGGATGTATCAAGTAATAACGATATATATCTAGATTAGTTTGTTGGTATAACTGACAATTAAATTACCAAAATTGATTAGCTGATGTGTTATATAGATTCCATTCACCATAAAGAGAAAATGATGTTTTCTAGAGAAGCATTTGCATATCTGGAACACATATACAATTTATAATAGGAATTAGAGAAGAAAATAGAAAGAGAAAAAAGAATGCAAACAGTTCTTCAACACTGCATATTATCCCCCAAACATTTTCTAAGTGAGAAGATGGATGCAATTAAACTTCTTTGCATTGTTCAAGAAACAGAATTTGTCTGTAAGTTCTTAACTTGAGGTGAGCTGGTGTTTGTGGTGGTATTTTTCAGACTCTGAATTTGAAATCTGTAATATTACCATTAAGTATTCCAGCATTCCCTTGTTTACTTTTTAAATATCAAGTGTAGAAACATATGAATATTCTAAAAGATTTTATATAATTATTATGATGAAAATTTTTGAAATCTCTGATATCACAACTGTCCTAATTTCTTCCCATGTAAAGTTGCTTAATTGATGTTATTGTCTTTTTATAAAACATTTAAACATGTTATTGAAAAGTTTTATATTCTAAAATATCTTAAAACCCAGGTTATCTTAGCTGAGTTTACAGTGATCTTTTTAATTTCCAAAGTAGAAAAAAAAAATCTAAGTTTGGATTTTGATGCTATTGGCAAAATACATTGTTTTGATTTCCTCTAATGGGACAGATGAGCCAATGATATATTGTCAGTTGAAGATCATTTTTGGAGACTTTCAAACAGCTTGTATACACTTACATTTGGAAAACTATAGCAACAGGCAGTAAAATGTTACTGCAGATCACTTGAGATTTAGCAAGAGCCTTTTATAATATTAGGTAACCTCCTGGAAATGTGATTGTGTTCTACCTTCACTGAATCAAAGATGGGCTGCAAAAATTCAAGTCCCTAGAGGGCTGCTTGCTGCTATAAACAAAACAAAACAAAACAAAAAACAAACAAACAAAAAAAAAAAACCACAATTTTTTGAAACTTACTCAATCTTTTCCAAAAAAAGAAGTAAAACTATGTTTTCCCTTTGTATCTTGTATTTATGCTTCATATAATGGAGTAACACTCTCAAAATAATTTTGGGGAATGCAGAATTAAAATATCACATGCAATATGATTTTTCCCAGTTAAAATGAAAGGTCAAAAGGAGGGACCTTTTGATCTTTTGAAATAGATATATATATACATATAATATATATAGAAATATATCTATATATAAACATTCACAGAATACTTCAAAGAAGTATCTACTATTCACAGATGTATCTACTATTGGTCCCAATACTTAGACTGAACACCAGTTGGCAAAAGAAACATTGTGGACAGTGTCACTAATCAACAAAAATACATTGCTCTGACCTTCAGTATCATTTATACCTAATAGTACGTTTTAAAAAGTGCTTTTTTAGATTGTATTAGAAGAAAATGGGCAAAGAGTAGAAAGTTAATAAGGGTGCTCCTTTATTTAAAACACTTGTTCCTTCTTGGTATAGTCCAAACCTACCTACCAAGGAAGAACAGATCAAGATTGAGTTAGAACAGGGTGGGTAGAGCCAATGACCTTGCTAGAAGGCGCTGACTGTTAAATTCCCTCATTGTTTTCTCCATGGAACCATTGAATTTAATCCTCTATCAGTCTGATTTCTTATTTTTATATTTCCATGTGGCTCATTACTTCACGGGTTTTAGGTCTTTACACAAAATGTGCTTTCCCAGAGAGGTCTCCCCTGAACAACATTTTCAAACTGACAACCTGCCCCAGCCTCCAACCCAGAGTTACCTTTCTCCCTTATCCTTCCCATACTATTTTTCCCTACAGTCTGAATCCAGGACTGTTTTGTCAGTTAACTGCTGTAGCCCCATTGCTTGTGACAAAGCTTTCTATATAGTAGGTCATCAATAAATACTTGTTGATAGTCCAGTTAAGGAAATATGGGAAGAAGTGATGTTTAAGCTAAGAAATGAAAAAATGGCTAGGAATAATGAAAGCTAGGAGAAGATATTCAAAAAGAAAGGACATGTGTGAACAATCCTAGAAACTATCAAAAATCAGTGCTAGAGAGGAACTGAGAGTAGATGGGTGACTGTAAGTTAGGAAATAGTGGCCTTAGATGCAGTAGGAGAGGCAGACAGTAACCAAATCCCACAGAAACCAAGTCCTTCATATATATAATACATATATATATAAGACATAATATATATATAATATATAAGTGCTTTTTTTAAAGAAAATAATCAACTCACTTAAAATGTGAAGAAAAGAAAAAAATTAAAGTAATACATTATTTTCATCAATTGAAACAGCAAAAAAGAGACAGGTAAAGTAGAAAGATAAGAAAGAAGGATGGAATTGATCATTGTAGGCTTCAGTTTGAAGAATGTTTCTTGAAATATGAAGGTCATAAAATAAAAGGAGAGGACAGCAGGAAATGGTGACAATTAAATGAAATGAAGAATAAAATCAGCATTTTATATTCACATTTACGTAATTACTTCTGTTTTCATTCTATGATCTTTTTTCCCACGAATTTTAGAAAATCACTTTATCATATTTTGAAAATTTGGTAACTTTCTCTACTCTTGCAATGCAACCTACCTGAGACCTCTTTTCCGTCAGGTCGCCCATCATGAACACAGTTCCCATCTCTTCCGATTCCTCCTTTAATCGCTCTATCTAATAACTGTAATTCTCCTAGTTTTCATCCATAGCATCTATTTTTGATCCTTAGAACACACCTTCCTGGAATACACCCCAGTCCATTGGCCCCTACCTAACTAATTTAATGTTAAGTGATAGCTGCTCCACCACTAAGCCCATAGACAATATTTTTTTGTTTGCCAGGCATCCATGGTCTCCACAGGCATGTCATTTATTGTACCACTCAGGATCTTCCACAGAAGATGTTGCATGGAAAAAGAGGCAAGCAGACAAAGGTAGAGGCTGCCCTGATCATACCACCCACTGTGTAGTGGTATTTTGAGACTCTGAAGAAGAAATCTACCATGTAACCACTACTATCTGGCCAATCTAATTAGTTTTGTCATCTCTTTTCCTTTAGAGAATCATCTGAGATTTGAAATAGAGCATTTCTGTACAGGGCACTGGAGCAGTAGCCGCAGCAGCAGCAAACACTTATTGGAACAAGGATTATTTGTCACGCACTGTGCTAAGCATTTGGCTTTAGTCTCACATATGTACATAATTGTATTTGTTGACTTCAAGGTCAGGGTAGAAAAAGCCAACTGAAACTTCACTTTGCATTTTATCTAATGACAGAGAAAATAAACCAAACATTATATGTAATCTAAGGGCTAAAGTTTCTCAATTACTGGTTAAAATTGTTGAGTATATTTATACATAAAAAGCATTTGAAAAAGAGATTACTTTTTTTCCTAAAGAAGTCCTGCCAATGTTTTATATAACTACAGGAAAAGCTTCCTTATAATAAAACCAACTCTCTCTTAATGTAATTCAATGTAGCTCTTCTTAGGCATGCATTCACTTCTCATTACTCATGGTAGTTGTGTTCTATTAAGTCACTGTAAACACTGAATTAATGAATATTGAGTCACTGCTCCTCAGGGAAATACAAGGTTAAGTTCTGATGAAGCTCTGATCACAAAATTGTCATCCTCTGATCAACAGATAATCTTGTTTTAGGTGTATTTCAGTTAAAGACACCTTACCTATTGTATTTTGGATCTTTAACATTGAACTCATAGTTAGTGATGCCATAATTCATGTCTACACAGAAACTATCTATCACATACATTTTCTCATTTAGACCCATTATGACCTTTTTGAGTCTAGGAGCACTAGATGGCACGTTAGCACTGTGCTAAGGGGATATTTTAAACAGTAAAATCAGATACAAAAGGTACAATGTTATGAAAAATGTGGTACTCACTAGAATGCAAAAAAAAGGGGGGGCAATTATTTACAGTATGAAAGCTGAATCAAGAAAGCAAAGCATCCCCTTATTCAACCTAGACTGGGCACTTGTACTCTGGAGACTCAAATTTTCCCTGTGCAGTGAATGTTTGCAATGACGATGGAAGCCCCAACACAGTGGTACATTTTAGTGAGTAGAAAAACCTGCAAATATGGAGTCCACAAGAGAGGATGAATCCATATAATGAGCTTCAACTATAATTGTATCCTGCCACTGTCCTGATTGAAAATAACATGGCCTCTTTATATATTGAGAATATTGTGGCCTGCTTAACATAATCTGTGAGGCCCTACATCATGTCACCCTGCCTATCTGTTTAACTTCTCAAGTCAGAGTCCTCATTGCCCTCCATACCTAGTCACACTGACCTCTCTGTGTGAATGATTCCCTTCCAAATCTAACATCCAGTTCTAGTCTCTTCTTTCACTCTGGGTTAGACTCATGTATTCCGTTCCATAGGGGAACACTAAGCTCAGATGCCTAAGGAGCAGCTCAAACTTAATACAACACAAAAAGAACTCATGACTTCTCCTCCCATTTCTTCTCCATCACTCTTTTCCACCATAATAAGTGTCACCACATTTCATGAAATTCTTTGGCCACCTCACCTGTTTTTCTTGTTCTTCTTGTCACAATCTTATTTGTATTTCTGAGCTTGAACACTGCTCTTTCTCAACTTGAAACTTCCTCTAAGTAGTATCTTCAAATCTGTCTCCTTACCTTCTGATCAAATATCATATGCTGACCCCTTCCATGACTACTCTTGATACCAAATATTACTATCATATCAATATGCTTTATTTTATTCATAGAACTTCCTACTACCAGAAATTTTTTATTTCATTTATGTACCTATAATTTCTTTTTTTTTTTAACTGGCTTTTTTTTAGAGTGTATTTATCTTAAAGGGTATAGCTTTTTCTTATGCCACCTCAGTTCCTTCTCTTAGAACAGGTCTAGCACACAGTAGGCCTTCCTGTATTCACTGCTCCCTGGTCTTTATCAACATGTATATATTTTTGTACCAAAGCAATTGCATTCATGGTTTCCTAAGTGTGGACTGACCAGACCTGAATAATTCATCAGATTTCTTCTGAACTGTCACTTTCTTAACAAAATATTTCAAAACAATCCACTCTTAAGAGTACTCTTTACATGCCTCTGAATAGTTGCTCATATGAAAACCTGTTCAATTGTATTTAGATCCTGTTTTACTTGCTTACAGCCTATTCACTTGTTCAAATCCTTATTCACTAGTATAAAGGTTAGCAAACTGTGGAGCTTGAACCAATTCATGTTACCGCCTTTTTGGTAATTAAATCTTTATGGGAATAGAGTCACACCTGTTTATGTTGTCTGCGACTGCTTTTGTACAATAGTAGAGTTAGTCTTTACAACAGAGATGATATGGTTGACAAAGACTGAGATGATTGGTATCTGGATTTTAGTCTCTGACTCTTGCCTAGGATTCTGGGCTCCGTAAACTCATTGACTCCATATCTTTTGGTCATCATTGGCTACCAAATACCTGAGTACCATTAACATCTTATACTTAGCTATTACATTTTGAATTGAATATTGAAGGATGTAATAATGGAAAGAATGTCATCAGAAACTTTTTCTTTCATATTCAAGTATAATATTTTATTGTGAAATGAGTTGACTTCTTGTGTGTCTCTGATGCTTAATCCTGAATCTATGAACTAGATATATTTAATAGCATTTTCCAGTTTTTGTAATTTTAAATAACAGGAGATTCCATCTACCAAAGATCTAACTACGGTGGCAATGCTAAATAGAAAAGATTTATGTGAATATTTTGATACCCTAGATTTAAATTCACAGAAATCATTAGAATATAGTAAATTTAGTTCTCCTGTGCACTAATAACATGTTGTTATCATTTTCTTCTTTATTTTTTGGCATGGCACTGCTTTAGGGAGTGTCTGCACTTTTGTTTTACCTCGCACTCCTACTGTATGGAGATATTGTTGTGCATTCTTTGAGGCTGACTTACTATCTTCTCTTGTCCTACCTTGAATTTCACCCTTTTGGACTTTGTTCAACTCATTTTTCATTGTGTTTCCAATTTGCCAGCTTAATTTGAATACTGAATCTATCTTCCCTAAGCGGTCCTGTCTTTATTTTCTTCAGAAGATTAGACTCATCTACAAATTTGATGAGCCTATTCTTTTTTCCATTTTCCAGATCATTGAAGAAATACTTAGGTAGTCCCAGAACCAAAGGTGACCTCTTTGTCTCTGTAGGTTGATATGATTCATCAGTAATCTTTCTCTGGGTATAGCCATTCAATTCACTGATTGTTGTTGGCACAAAATTACAGAACTGTAGAAAGTGTACAGGAAGAGTATTTTCTTCTACTTTTCTAAAATAATGTGGAAAAGTGGGTGACACTATTTAGACATTAAGTCTCCTTTGTATATAGCGAATGATCTTCTGTTTATGTAGTGAACTCTATAAAACAGCATTTATAAACAGTGTGATTAGATAGTTAATCATGGTTATTTTGCCACAGAACAGTCTCTATTTATTTGCAAGTCTCCTTTGTAGCTCTATTTTCTGTCCTCTATGTTTGAGTAATTACCAGTTTATCATACAATTCCTTGGAATTTTCCTTTGCTCTGTTGTGATGGTTAAAGACTCAGCTTAAGCTATCACCACCACTAGTCAAAGTAGGGGGAAAAAAACTTAACTGATCATTTAGTTTTTATTTTGTTTCATGATTCCCCACTTGAGGAACTGAAAGAAGGTTTTGATTGCTCCCCAAAGTTAATAAGTCTCCTAGTACTATGTCATTCAGGACCTGTTCCTTATTATCATCAACTCTCCTGTCTTTAAATCTTAATTCATGCAAGCATTGTTTCCAATGCAATGTCACAATAAACTTACTGTGCTTACAACTAGTTATATACATTCTCTATGATGTTCATTTATTGATTGATATTAGTGATAATTGTGCATTTGTCTATGAATTTTAATAACTTCTCTGAATCTTTTGTAACAACACCCAAAGCCAAAAAATAAACCCTGAATACAATGACTAAATCTAAATATATATACATGTATAATATATATACTCCTACTAAAATATATATAACTAGAATGATAGATAGTTATATATAGTAGAAAGATAGATGATCTATAGATAGATAATCAAGACAAAATAAATTTTAAAAGAAAATAAATTTTAAAATATAAAAGAGATTAAATAGGGACACAAAGATAATGCCTAATATGCTTATGCATTTAAAAAACCTGTTAACTAAAGGACAATGAAAAAACTACTAATAATTTTGATATAATATTGTCTTTTTTATGACATTTTTTTTCATATCCTACTAACCACACCACACATAGTAAGTAGTTTTGCATATAGTAATTGCTGAAATCTTTTTACTGGAGAATTATTTTATTGACAGTGGAAGTGTGTGTGTGTGTGTGTGTGTGTGTGTGTGTGTGTGGTGTGTGTGTACATTTCTACCTCCATTTCCTTGTATTACAAAAGTTTTCAGGGGACTGAGAAAAGAGGGAAAACAAGGAAATTTTACACAATTGCTTAAAATCATTGGCAATTTTAAGGGTTATTAAAAATTAGTTGACAATGGAAAATAGAAGAATATATAAATGTTTGCATGATTTCTAGATTTAAAGAACCACGTTACTTCAAAGTTACTTTGATTTCCTAAGCAACAGCACATTACAAGATATAATTTATAAGGTTAATAATACTAAAATGCTTAGAAATACTAAAATTTTAACCAATATTTAAAAGTGCTGAAGAGTATAAGGAATGGAATTACCAAGAAACATTTACTGCGAAAGAAAGTGAAAAGATGATAAAAGTAAAAACATTTTTGGTGGGCAATCTAAGTTATTCACAATGTATTTTTATGTAAATGTGCTATTGCTAAAATAAAGATCTGAGGAAACAGATGAATTTCTTATTTAGCTTATTGTAAAGTGTTTACTGATTTATGATTGACTTGAAATACTTATTATGATAAAGATTTTATTCTTGATTATTGCTCTATGAGAATCTGGATTTACTAAATAGGTTGTACTGCCTTGTACTTTTCCATCACATAAATAAAATGACACATGTAACATGCCACTGTGAAATGTTAAAGTATTGTAGAATGATTATTTGAACAATGAAAACCAGCTTTCACTCCTCTGATACTTCCTGCCTAGAGGATTTTTAACATTTGCTTTAGTTTTTCAGATTCTTTTAGTCGTCTTTAAAAAGCAATGTCTAAATAAGTATAATCAAAACGTGCTGCGGTAAACTTCCACTAAATCATGTGACAAGTTTTAAATCTTGGTGATAGAAAAAGTTTCTTTTATATAAGTTTATGGAAATATTTTTGAACTATGGAAATAGAGTGAGCAATATTTTCCTAACATGTGTAAGCTTGAAATAAAGATTTAGTATTCTTGATAGTGCTACTAAGTCAAGCAAGGTATATGCATTTGAATGTTCAAGATTACTACAATTAGCAGATTAAGAGACAATGTTATATGTTTCTAATGATTTGTAGTATTACCGTTTTTGAATACTACCTATCAATGGTGTGACTTAATTAACTAGCTTGTTTTTTTGTGTTATACTGATTTGCCATTTGGTTTATGAAAGTGTATTAGTATATTTTCACACCCACCCACCAGATCTAGTGCCATTTACATCATCAATTTGATTTCCCCCACCCCATTCCTCCATTCTGCTTCCTCTTTCCCTCTGGTAACCACCATTTTGTTGTCAGAATTTGAGTTATTTTTGTAGAGTTAGTTGTGTTGGTTCACTGCTTTGTTTCTTTATCTTCCACCTAACAACAAAACCATTCTGTAGTTGCCTTTTCCTTTCTGACTTATTTTGCTTAGTATAATCACGGCAAGTTCCTTCCCTATTGTTGCAAAAGACAAATTTTTATCCTTCAAAATTGCTGAATTTTTCAAAGTCTTCACTTCTGTTTCTTCATTTATAAGAATGGGTAACAGAACTAACTAATTCACAAAATTGCTACAAGGAATAAATGAACTAATACTTTTAAGTAATATACCATATTCATTTTCTAGGGCTGCTGTAATAAACTGTGATTCATTTGATGACTAAAAGCAAGAGAGGCATATTTTCTCAGAATTCTGGAGGCTAGAGTTTAAAATTAAAGCAGTCACAGGATTGATTTAGTCTGAATCTTTGAAGAGAATCTGTTCCATACCTTCCTCCTAGGTTCTGGTGATTACCACAATCCCTGGCATTCTTTGGTATGCTTTCCTACCATCAATCTTCTCCTCTGTCTTCATATGGCATTCTCTTTTGTGTGTCTCTGTATCCTTTCTTCTTCATATAAGATATAGTCGGTAGACTAGGAACTGACTCTAATTCCAGGATGATGTCATTTCAAGTTTCTTAATTTAATTCATCTCAAAATACCCACATTCCAGAAATCCTGGTGAACATATATTTTTAGAGACCCTATTCAAGAACAGGGTAACAGAGTAAATAAGTTCAGACTGAAAAAATTGAATCAATACTTGAAGGAAAGTAGATATATACATTATGATTTACAGGGCTAAGCTTTATTACAGTATTAAATAATGAGTTCAATCTCTATCAGTATGAATAAATCTGGAAAATGTAATGTTGGGTTTTAAAAATTAAGTTTCAAACTCAAGGTATATCATTAATGTAAATTAATTCTATTTTAAGGTTATGAATATGCAGCTCATTTTAATATTGGTTCTGGTGAGGAAAGAGTTTAACTCTTGAAAGAATAGGGAATATAGGGATCTTCAATACTTCTTAATAATTATTCTTAAAAGTGGTATGTATTTTAAAATTTAATTTGTACTAGCTGAAAAGGAATAAAATTCTTAGGAGTAAACTTAAACAATAAAATGTTTGTATAATTATTGCTCCCAGAAATTAGACAACAGCAAAATAAAAGACACCCCAATTACATGAACTGGAAGATATATTACTAATATGTCAGTAGGACCCAAAATAATCTCCACGTATAATGAGATCACTATCAGAATCACAATGGCATTTTTTTTCTTGCAGAAATAAAAAAATAAATTTGGAAATTTGTATTAAATCACAAGAAATCCCAGATAAGTAAAATAATATTATAAGAGAACAAAGTTGGCATTCTCACAGTTACTATTTTCAAAACTCACTACCCAGCAACAGCCTTCAAACATTGTACTGACATTATGACATTAAACCAGACATATTGACCTGGAAGTCTCATATATTTAATCAAATGATTTTCTTCAATCAGGGTACCAAACCCACTCAGTGGGGAAAGTATAGTTTTTTTATATAATGAATGGTGTTAGAAAGCTGACTATCTACATATAAAGATGTTAGTCCCTTACGGAAAATCATATACGGGAATTAACACTAAATGAAAAAAAACAAAACAAAACAAAACAAAACAAAAAACAACCCTGCATATAAGTGCTTAATCTCTAAACTCCTAGAAAACAACTTATTACAAAACAAAATTTCCACACTGGGAATAAATAATTACTACACTAAAGCACAAGTAAGTATAATACTAAAATACATCAAAATTTTGAAGTAGTTCATCAAAGAACACAATTATAAGGGTGAAAGGATGACCCACAGAATAGGAAAAAATATTTTCAAGCAATAGATTAATAATCTTTCCTTTATTACAAAAATAATGAGGAACATCTTAAATTACCCTGTTAAGCATTCTTCAAAGTTAAATAGCAGATAGTAAAATACAAATTTTGAAATGTATTTTTTATATAATTGATTTTTTTTTTGGTCAAGTGAATATATTCTATATATGATTTTTAACAGAATCCTAAAGTTAAAACATTAATCTAAATATATCATTTAATAATGGGCTGCTGCACATATGTACACCTATATATCTATGTGTATATTCATATGTGTACATTATTGACATATAACTAATGATTAAAATGTCTAGTTATATTATTTCTAAGTATTATTATGAAAATATTGCAGTTCTAAATTGAGTTTGAAAATTCATTGACTTTATTGACCAAATTAGATGATCATAATGTGCCTTTATTACATATGCCCAAAGCACTTACTGCTATACAGCATCACTTGTTTATCAGTTACTTCTAGATATTGCATCCTGCTTCTAATTATAATAGTCATTCATTTTTTTAATCAATCCTTCATAAAATTCAACTTAAATAAGGCTCCTTTCCCAAGTATTTCTACTTCTCCAATATACCAGCTATATTCTAAGCAACTAAGATGACTATATCAATCTATTTTAAGTTTTAAAAAAAATATTACATAAACAAAGGTAGCTGGGTGAACCCCTCTTGATTTGTCTTTTAAAGGCAGATAAACAACTGCACAGGCCCCTTTTCCCCAACTTTGTCCTTTTTATTCCCAAAAGAATGACTAGAATTACAATAGTTATGTGACCTTGAAAATGAGTTCTATTAATCTGAATGGCAGAATAGAAAGGAAGACACTGGCTCACTAATGGATTGAAAGCTGGTGTCAGTATAAGACTTGGAATGTTACTTTAGTATTTCTGTTATTTGATCAAAGAAGAAACATTGAATTGATCTTTTTTAATACACTATCACTTTCTGAGTTTTCATTAACCTCCCTCTTTTGTAATTATGAAGTTCTGTTGCTTTCTGGCTTTACTATTCTTTTGAAGCCAAGCTTTTGTTTCTTTCTAGTGCTATTATCATTGACCACATCCTTTTTGTCATCTTAAAAAAATTGAATCCAGTAAGTTGTCTGCATTGCTGATAAATATCATGAGAAATATTATTCTATATAAACATTTGGAAAATATTTATGAGACCTGTATTTCAGTCATGATGTTAGAAACTGCAGACATGGGAAAGGGTACTGATTATCCAACCACAAACTTATATTCTTTCCATCATAAAAAGTTGCAGTCTAGTGATATCATCACATTTAAACTTCACAAATAGGGGCTGGAATCTTATTTTTTGATGAGATTTTGGGAAGTTAAATTACTATTAAGTGATAGAATCAGGATTTAAATTCAAATTTTTTCAATTCTACACTTTCCACTGAACCACAAGTGCATGGCCTAGACATAAGGGTAGAAATGGAAATGGAATGTAAGAACTAGTGTGTAATAATCTGCAGGGATAATCCTATATGCAGAGAGGAAAGTGATGATTAAATGAGAAATGTAGGTAAGTGCCTGAGTTATTGTAGCTGATTCTGTCTGTCTTGCCTTTTGCTAATCCCTTGCAATTAATCTTTCCAAAACATATTTGTCATGCCAGAAAACTTCCAACAATGTTTCTTTGTTCTACACAATCTTGCTCCTCCCAAATATCTTCTCAGCTCCCAAATTCAAAGCCTCTATCTGACAGAGTGGTTTTGTCATCATTTCTGAACTACACAGTATCCTATGAATTCATGCAACCCACATTGATATCTCATTTTTCTGACCTCTTATTAAATTTACTGTCTGTGTCATTCTTTCTGGTCATAAATCTCCATTTAATTTATTGTGAGTGTATGTGTATTTTCACTACAATTGGTTTGCAACTTGTTTGGAGGGTCACACATTCGGTCTTCCTTTGCTTCTCTATGAAATCTCTATCAGTTGATAAGAAATATCTACTATTTGTTGAGCTGTATGAAGAAAATAGAAAAAAAATTAAATTTTATGAGGCAGTTGAAGCCAACTCTTGTAGGAGGTGCAAATATATACTTTTTTGTTCAAGATTTCTAGTATTTACATTCACTGACTCACAAATATTTGCCTGCACATTTTTTAGCACTGGCCTAAGCAAAATTGTAGAGTTGTTGTAACTATGCTTTAGAACTCTTCATTTAATTTAAATTTACCTCTGTCAATGATCTTCATCTTTAAAACTTGCCAAATTTTGTTTCATTGAGATAAAACTTGTCAAATTTTGTTTCATTGAGATATATCTTCTTGTATGCATAGTTTTTATTTGCATTTAGCTCCCTATGAAATTAATGACTTAGATAACCAAGATCCTTTTAAACAACTTTTGTACCATAATTGACCCCAAAAGCTATTTATATTCCCCAAGAAAACTCTTCCATAATATACCTTGTACTTTGAAAAGTGGACAATCCTTAGCCTTCAAGACAAGACTGATGTTCCTAACAAACCCAAAGGATAAAGATTAAATTCAGATAATATTCTAGGTAGTAACTATTATCATCATCTTGAATAATTGGGGTTTTTGACACAGTAAAAATTTTGGTGAGAATGTTTTTGAGCTAGGAGGGAAGAGCATTTTAAAGAGGATATTTAAGATTTCATAGGGGGGAAAATAACCAGCATTGAAAAAAAGTTGTATCGTAGAATTAAGCATGTCTAGAGACATAAAATGAGTTGTCCCTAAATGTTGTTCACCTCCACTGTACAGTCCTCTCCTATTATAACTTCCTATATACTGGTAAAATAGTATGATACAGTTAATATAATGCTGACAATTTTGGACTTGTATTCTTTTTTCTGCTTACTGGATGACATATTTTGGTGTATTCTTTTTTCTGCTTACTGGATGACATATTTTGGAACTATTGAATTAACAATAGCCAAAAAAAAGCACTTTTAGTTCTATATTCTATAACTAGTGAATAAACAAAAAAAATCCTTTATTTATAATTATATTCACCTACAGTCCCGTGGATAAAAAAGAAATTTTGTGAAGAATATATAGTGAATCCCATGCTTTAATGAGCTTTCATTGTTTTATATTCCTTAGGCTAATCAGACTCTGTACTGAAGTAATAATTGGTGAGAAAAATAGAAAGATATGGAGTAATTTTGACATACTACAATTCATGTTTACATTTAAGAATTGAAGTAGTTTTTTTGAGAACTTCTCACTCCCAACTGTGAATCAGTGCGTGGGATTTTTAATTACATTAAATTGAGAGATAAACAGTTTGGAACTCAAGTTATTTTTCTTTTGGGTCTTAAAATATTTCCTATCTGAGACATATGTTTAACATTAATTAAAATTTTGATCCAGATGATTAAAAGTACCCTGGACTTTGGTTTCGGTGACATATACTTGGAATAATAGAATATATAAATCAAACAGAAATATTTATACACCATTTCTAGCAAAATATTTTAGTTGAGTTGGGAATGATAGTTCATATTTGGGATTTATTGAACTAATTTTAATTTTTCAGTCACCAAGAACATTGTCACCTTCAGTAAATCTAAATGGAGATTATGTCTGGGTTAGATGATGATAAACCCATTAGAAGGGGGCAGAAACCTGCCATAAGGTGGCAGACTAGACTTTTAGTTGGGGGGAGTCCATTTTTATCTTCTAGGGGAAAAAAAAAAACAACAACATAGCAAGTATTGGGACTTCTGTTCATAATTGAGATAACATTTGATATTAAGGACTCTCTTGAGTATAGACTTATATGATATGATATAAACCTATAATAAACCTGGCTGTGAATAAAAGTAAAACCACCATGCTTCTCTAAATTGTATCCAAATTTGAGTATAAATGTTAGATTAGAAACCAGGATATCGTTTTTTGGGATGTTTCCAAAAGATCCCATTTTCAGTCAAAATGAAAAAGAATTATAATAAAAGTAGTCATGGTATCATTAAATGTGGAATCATTAAAATATAAAAGTTTGGTTTTTGAATGAAAAGTTTTGAAAATTGCAAATGGTACAGTTTGGCTGAAGTTCATAACAGAATTCAGACAATCGCAGGTAAATTTGAACCTTCTTTACTTAAACACAAAGACAATTTAAAAAATTGCGCTCATATTTCTATAGGTATTTCTGTACTCTATCAATATCATATTTTCTGCAATGCAAACATTAATGTGCTTGTAATGCCTTTTGAGTATGTATACTCTCACACATACATGCATACACACCTAACACATAAAAGCACACTCTATAATAGCTACACATTGTCAAAAAGGCCCTCTCCTCATATGCTATTAGACACAAACTGTAGTTCTGAACCACAAGTCCTCTTCAAGTTGTATTGGCCCCTTGGCCAATTTAAGTTACAATCTGTTTTTTTTCTGGTGTCATTATCTATGCTGTTTGTTTCTATCTTATTGGTTTCAATTCAGTTTCTTTTCTCATTGTGTTTTCCATTTAATTTTTCAATACTTTCCTTAAATTTATTATTGCATCTTGAAGCATATTACTTTTGCCCTTATTTTATATGGGGTTATAAAAAGCATACTTTCACTAATTGTTTTAGCATGATTATTAAAATTTCTAAAAACTGAAGATTATACATATGTATGTTAGTGTTATCTGGCATATAATGTAAGACTTCATTATTATTCAAGTCCATTGTTTTATTTTCCTAATTTTCTGCAAATTTTAAAATTAAAAGTGCCCCTTTATTTAAAAAAATTCTTTAAGGCATAATTTACTTTATTATTAGATCTATTTCTATGCTTTTTCTCCAGAAGTAAAGTGAGAGGTTTCTTTTCTTACACCGAGTAATACAATTTTACTACTGAGTAAAGTACAATCAGAAGAAATAAATCTTTTTTCATAGGATGATGGTAGCTTAATAAAGGAAGATTAAGAAAATAAAATCCAAGCATTAGATTTTGTCTAATTTATAGAAATTTAGCTTTTACTTCTGCTAATTTGCTACACATCTATTAAAATATTAAGAAACACTTCCTCAAATTATTTTTATTAAATAAAATAGGGCAATAAATTATTTTTAAAATATATGCTGCAAGGTGAATCTTAACATCACTGGTCCCTTGCATCTTTGATGGAAGTTCTGTCAGTTAATAGAACTATAGTTCTATTCACCTGTTTGGACACACAAACTTAGAATATTTAATTATAAATTATAATCATCCAGAGCAATAAGAGTTTATTTAAAAGTTCCATATAAATTATAATCATTGTATTTATTTTGTTCAGGATAAATGCTATTCTGTGGAGACCACATGATATGGTGAAGAGTGGAGATTTTAAAGTCAGATTCAATCCCCCCAGTCATAGCAAATGTGTGATTTAGATTATAATTTTCTTCTGTACTTCTTCGTCTGTACAAAGGAAAAATGTAGAGTATAGTAATAGTGAATTTATGGAATTCTTGTAGGAGTCAACAAAGGAAATGTATGTCAATTCTTACAAGCACTGTACATGTAACAATTGCTCAACTGTCATCATCATCATCATCATCATCAATAAAAGTAGGTACATACTATTTAACAATGGAAAGTAGCTCTCAACAACATAGGAAAATAAATCTAACAGTTCTGATATGTGAAAGTTAATTATATTTGTTCTGATTATTTAAATAATTTTGATTGTCCAGGAGTAGTGACACAGAAAGCCCTCAAGTTTCCAAAAATGATGACTTGAGATAAAATACACACAGAAATATCTACAAGAGGCTGCTTTTTCCTAACAATTGAATTCAAGCATATATTTTTTCAATTCCTATGCAAATGGTAGCGTGAATGCGTTTTTTTGCTTTTGTTTATTTAATTGAGCGAACATTGGTTTACAATACTGTATATGCTTCAGATATGTATATGATTCTCTGTGAAGGTGAGATTCCAAATCACACAGCACTATAATACCCAGAGTCCTCCACTTCAATCCTTCACATTCCCTTTGCACCTTCTTCCTCTTCCTCTCACAGCCTTAGTTTTACAGTCTAATTTCTGGGGGTTGTTTTTGGCTAAGTTTTATCAGACACTTTGTTTTGTTTCTCTCTATCCCATGTATGAGAGGAACCGCATTTTTTTTCCCAAAATGCCCAATAGCAGAAAGTCAATCTGCCTGACAGTGTAAATCTTCTTAAAGCAATTTAATTCAGATTAAAAAGATAACCTTGGCTTATATGGCAGAATGAAGGCTCTGTTTCAAATCCATCACATTAACACTATCAATAACCCACTATGACCCATGATTGAGTACTTTTAATTAAATTCAGTTAGGATATTGGGGGGAAGGGGCTTCATTTAATCCTTCATTAATAGTTAAAGTGACTGTTATAAATATCTCTATAACTTTTGTAGCTTACGCATCTCTCTCTCTTCTTTTTTTTATTGAATTTATTGTTTTCCTTGCTAGAGAGCAATACCATTTGGGGAACTCTGGTTCCCAGGAGCTTTAATGCTACCCCACTTCCAGATCTATAAAACAGAGGCCTGCTGTTTTAATCACGCCTCTCTCTCTCTCAACGTTGTTTGCGCCCTGGTACAACCCATCTGCCTTGAATCTAGTGCTCCACTGGGGCTGCACACATCTGCCAGCCAGACTACCTTCGTACACAATTACTCAATCCACCGTAAGGCTCTTTAATAGGAAACAAGTGTGACAACGGCAAGCCTCTTTTTTACCTCCTCCCTCTTAAACCAGAGTCAAATAGCTCTAATAGAGATGAAGCTTGATAGATCCGCCCAGGTGTAGGTGAAATGGTAGAGCCTCAGGGGTAATAGATGCTGTGCTCTCCTGCTGAAGTTTAGCACTTTGTCCTGACTGGCTCTCGAGCAGCAGTGCGATGGGCTGCTCCTTGTACAGTTACAAAGTCAACATGCCTCTTGCCGCTCACATTCATGCCTAATCCGGAGTCAACCTGGAGCTAGGTAAGAGCAGCAGAACCACCTTTCACTTCAGCGTGCGGACAAAGGACAGTCAATGCAGTAAGTGGAAAATTTCTCTCTCCTTCTTTTACTTGGGAATTAATTAAGGATGTTTACCATCAGGGAATCCTCTGAAGACTGTGCAAAAGTGAACTAGCAAAAAGCCTGTTTTCATAACCCTGTGGGTTTCCTCCGGTTTCATTTTGCACAGTGCCTTGGCACTGTCACTGAAGCTTAAACACTCCGCGAGTGACTTCCTCATACAGAAGGTCTCAGAACTAAAATGTGGTGCTAATAATATTGCTAATTCAATCCTGCGGTCTGGCATATTAGTATCCTCTATTTCTGGGTGAAATGCCCTTTAATGCTGTCAAAAATGATGGTGGCAAGTGTTTTGTCACAGTTCTGAGAGAGAGAAAATATCTTGGAGTAGCACATCCTCTTCCTAAAATCAGATTTCAACTTTTCCTCATAATTGCATTCTCATATCACAATTAACAGGAGTCATTTGCTTGTAATCTTTGCCTAGGAAATCTGTTCTGTAGTTCCATCTCTTATCAAAATAAAAACTCTAAAAACTGTATTAGGCTGGATCAGCAATGACATAGATAATGAATTTTTAAAACAAATACAACAAAACAAAAGGTCATTTGTCTAATAGCATAAGAAAAAAATATTAAAACCAGATGTAGGAAATCTCAACTTTGACTTTTTGGTCTTTCATGCTTGGTTTAAAGCAGCCTTCACATTGCGTTTACTTTGCATTTACAACTTCAGATTCACCATTAAACTACGTTTGAACTTGAAGTTCAGATTTAATCTAAGTACAGCCCTGTTTCTTGATCCCCCCCCACTCTGATTTTTACTTGGCTATGGGGAATCTTTTTACTACTACATCATATATCCTGAATTGTGTTAACAAGTTAACTGTGGTGGACTTTCTCAGGTGGAATGTCAGCCAATGTGAAAGAATGTGTTGCTGTTCAAATGTATGATGTTCCACGTAAGAAGTAAACACATGAGACATAATCCCTGACAAAGATTCCACTCATTTCCTAAATTCAATCCGTCAAATGTTGCACAAAGATGATCATATTTAAAAAGCATGAAATGAAAACTGTCAGCATGTCCTATCTTTTTGTAGTCACTTGAGGTTTTTTTTTTTTTTTTTTTTTTTTTAAATTAGGCATTTTTTCATTTGAAAAATCAGTCTGGAAGGTATTGTCATCTCAAAAGACAATGCACATACATAAAGTACACAGACAGGCAAAATTAGATTAAACACTGTTGCATTGTTTAAATGATTCCCCACTGGCCAATGTTTTGTTTTTATTTTTCAGCTATTATAGATGGACATCATTGAAATTGAGGGTTTAAAAGCCATGGCAATAGAATTCTGATGAGTCCTTTGTGTATATTCAGAAGTGATTTAGCTTGGATAAAGTTGCTTTACGAGAGGTTTAATTAATTACTGCTAAGTTAAATATATTTCTTCAAGAATTGCATTTGACATTACTGATGGTGAAATTAATGAAGTCTAAAAGTCATTTTTCATAAAATACTTTAACTGACAATTGTTGGCAGTGAATAGCGGTCAATGTCTACCCCCTACAGGGAGAGAATCTAATTTCACTATGCCTTCCTCGGTACATGAATACCGTGGAGTACAGTTCACACATATGAATGCTGTAACATTGTCAAGGGCTCCAACGACTGCCCCTGCATGAAAAGGTCAGCCCTGTGATTAATAGGAAGCCAGTTTCAAAGACTGGACCTCACTTTAGAACTGCATTTAAATCTGTTTCTTGATTTACTTCATTTGCCTTTCAAAGTGTAATAAAAATCAAATGACCTATACTACACTTTCTAAACATGTTGTGGTTTTCAGGATAGCAACACATTGGTTAGCACATTTGGTTCTGTAAAAAAAAAAAAAATGCTTTGTGGACAAAATCAGTCAAGCCAGTTATTTATTGAGGGCATAGAATGATGAATGAGAATTTAACTCCTTATCCATATTGTTAGAATCAATAGTCTGTACTTAAGTTTCAGTTAATTTAATAAACATTGAGGCATTATGGCGGTGAAGACAGAGGGAGAGGAAGGGGTTGATATTTTTCCTAAGATTTATTATATTTAAATGTTACTTCAATGTTTGCAACTAAATGTATACATGTAACTCATTCAGATTATTTTCACTAATGGTGAAATTCAAAAAATAATAAAAAGTACAGATAAAAGCACTAAAGATAAGGAGAAAAGACTTTGCAAAGATTAGCTTAAAAAATTGATAAAGGGAATTTTATTATAGCTACTCCAATTAAGCTTTTGCTAGAAAATATTGGTAAGTCAAACTTAAATTTTAAAGGTACCTTTCAACTAGAATTTTGTTTTACTAGTAAATATTATAAAATTTAGATAATTAACACACATTTTCATATTTTCTTATATGTATATGTTGTGTGGTCTGTACTGTATATGTACGTTTTCAAATAAGATTGTAATTATATAATAAAAACACTGTGCATGCATGTATTTATTGCACATGAAAATTACCATATGCCCAGAGGAAAATTTTGGCCAATATACAGAGATCAACTTATTCCAGAGATAATTTTCTTTCAAATAACTATTTCTCTTTTATCCCTGAACCAACCAAAGCTTACATGACTTAATCACTCAATTTCCACTTATAATAATGTAACTAGATTTCATTTCAAACTAGAAAGTTTGGAGAAATGCGTAGTCTAATTTCAAAGGTCATTCCAGAAGGAGACAGTATAGTCAACTGCAGAATGGGTGCAGTGCCTCCTAGATGTCCTCAATCCTTATCAGTGACACTGTATCTTACAACTACTCTACTAAGATTCCACTTTGGCTCTGAATTGGAAATCATTCATAAACAACTTTAAAATAGGGTCCTAATAAATAACTTCAGTTGGACACTACTAGAAAGCAGACACCTGCCTGAGCATCGTGTCCCCATACATTATGTATTCCTTATAATCCAACGAATTAAGAAGCATTTTAATTCCCCTTTGTCAATGTGAAACAGCATCCTTGAGATACTTATCTAAGTGGCACAACTACTAGTTGGATTCAAATTACTTTGCCTGAGGACAGATAACCTTCTCCAATCACTGCTAACATGCTTCTCTGACTTGTAACTTCATTGTCAGGGCAAAATTGACTTTGTCTCTGACAACCTTATCAGGATCACTTGATTTCTGAAGGGAATTCATACTTAAAAAATAGATGGAACCCATAGTCCAAGAAATTATACAGTGTTAAATGCAAATGCTAACGAGCATGACTTCATATAAAGTTCAATGGTCATTCAACACTTATAGACACTATTAATTTTTAGAGATTTTATTACAGGTAAAAAGGAGATGCAAGTAATTATGTCTGAAATATTTGGGGAAGAACTGACTCTTCAACTCTCGGATGATAGACTTCGTTCCTATGAATATTATGTATCTGAGAAGTTTATCTCCTCAACATATATCCTGCCAAAGCTAATGTCAAGAGGTGACTCTAATAAAAATGGCTTCTCAATAAGAATCACCTGAACAGATTTCCGCCTCCAAAGCAGTGTAGAAAACTAGAGTCAGTTATTTGCTGGTTAAGATTTTCATACCTCAGATATTCAATGGGATGATGTGGTTACTTATTTACAAATATATAGCAAACTAAATTTTCATTTATCTGTGGATATATTTAATCATATAGAGAGCCTGGAAAGTACCTATTTGAAAGATTTCATCTCAAAGATCTTCCTAGTATCTGCGTCTGTAGTATGACTGTTTGCTGGAATATCTTCTCCCCCACTTAGATAGCCATTAATCAATATGATTTAAAACATTCTTTGTATGAAAATCAAAAATGAAATATTTACCATAAGATTATTTTTACTTTATAATATCATTGCCTTTATTATGGGTTTCATTATGTTTTTTAAGGGTAGAATACTGAGTTCGAAGGGAACATTTAAATCGGATCTCTAAACCCCAAATTATTGTAATTTTAAGCTAAGACACCAATTTTACACAATAAACACAACAGATTTATTTTGCAATGAAAATGAGGAAATAGTCTCAAAGTTTCAGCAGTTCCAACCCATTTTTCTAAAAAGGTGAATATTTTTAAGTATTACTTTAATTTTCACATATTTTAGTTTCAATAAATAATATTTGATAGATAATTATGTATGATTTGCATTTTTTAAATTACAGAATATTCCTAGAAAAAAGAGGCAGAGAAGGACACCAAAATTTTCAAACTAATCTGAAGATCATGGAAGAATTAATCTATAGTGACAGGATCTGAAAGCTCTAAATACCTTGAGAATTGATGATTACTTAAAAAACAGTGGTCAAAGACTTCCTCTGTCGCTATCATTACTCAACAAGAACAACAGACTAGTTCCTTAAAGTTAATCTTGTCCTCACAAATCCTTTTTGAGTTACTCATAAACTACTTTATTTTCTGAGTCTCCCACTTATCATCATAAGTGGGAGATATCATCATAAGTGGGAGACTTATCATCATAAGTGGGAGACTCAGCATATATCCAACCCCAACAAACCACTTTCTTTGTTTCTCTCTTTTTCTCTCTTTCTCACTCCCCATACACACATCTCTTCACTTTTATGGGACCCAGTTCCAGTCTTCCACTTGCCCCCCAGTCCCCGTCTATAATAAATATTTTCACTGTTTGATTATGGCTCATGTTCCAGAGATATATGAAAACATTGTAGAATTATACATTGCTCTGGTGGACAATTCTACCGACATCTGGTTGACTGTCTCTACTCAGTTCTACAGGTTAATATTTTCTAAATCCCCTGTCAGCTGTCAACCACAGTTCAACGTATGATACTTCCTTTGCATGGTGTGCTCTTGTTCCCAGTTTTCCTTCATACCTCAAACTCTTGGCAACCTTGGGTCTATCTCTATAATCAGTATCTAATGGTTTTTGCTTTCTACTCTTCCTTAATATTAAATATTATTTTCTTTTTAGGTTAAATAAAACATACAGCTTATTTTGAATAGGATATTAGTTATTCATTGTATTATGAAGTGTAGTTTATCATTGCTAATCATTTCAGAGAGAAAATATAAATGTATCAAACTCAATAATTCAAAGAGGCATCTAACTACCAGTCAACCTTATTTTGTTTGAGTTGTTACTATTGTACAGGGAAATTTAGGCTAAAAGCAGAGACATTATTATAATTTTTAACCTTGTTCTTTGCCATATGTGCTAATGTGCTTGAATTTCATATTTTAGAAAATAATTTTCCTGATAAATAGTATGCTAGTACTCTAAAATGTATTTCCCTACATAATATGCACATGTTAATGTTTATCATTTATGTTTATCTTACTGAATTATAAATCTAAAATCTTTTACAAGTGGAGCACTGAACATGATGGAAAATCAAAGGCATTCCATTCCTTTTTGTGAGAATTACTAGTTTGCTTTCAAATGTTGAGAATATTCACTCTGCAAAATTTTTGAGAGAAAGAATGAAGAGAGTTTCAAATTGTATTTCCCTATAAAACTTACAAAATTATCCACCCCCCTTTTGGGCAAGTGCCCAGTCAAATAGAGTTGGCCTCTGAGGCCTGAAAACTTGCCATAAGTGTAAGGTATTTTCTGGCAAAGAACCACATAAAAGTGGTTAGACATGTCCCAGAGGACTGGAATGGAAGGAGAGACTCAAAACTCAAAATACACCATATACTCATGATAACATAATAAAGATAAGGTTGCTATTTTCTCTGCCAAGGACCAGGAAAAGCCTCCCCAGGCTTCTCTCACCTGTGTGTATCTTCCAGGCATCTCTTCCAAATGCTTCTACTTGTCTCTCCAAATCTCCTTACCCCTCCATTCCACTTCCCTGTGTATATTCACCTTGATCCTCCCCAACTATTGGATGTCTGCCTTATTGTAGACTAGGACTTGTAGTTCCAGGCCAGTGCATGTAATTATGGGTAGGGAAATAGTGCCCATTCAATGCTCTGAACTTCCCCTTTCCTTTTTATGGTGATATCTCTGTAAGAGGAAGTATTTCTAAAAATTCACATAAAATATTAGCACGCATTTACTCACATAAAATATGTCATCTTTCTCTCATCTGCTTCATGAGGCAATACAAAAAAATTTCTATTCTTCCACTGAATTAAGGCTAGAAGCATATGTTGTGAAAACCAGTGTTTTGACCAAATATTTCAATATGATTAACGTATGTACAAAAATGTTCAGTTCCTTTGTAGATAAAAACAAGAATATGTGGCTGACTATAGAAAAGAAGCAGTAAATCTTTAATTCTTATATATGTTCTGTGATTTGCATTATCTCAATCTTTGTATTACTAAGCAAATAGATTTATGATATCCATGTTACAGATGGGCAATATAATAGTCTTAATTTCATGAATAATACTAAACCAATAAAAGTACATTCCACAATCATTTCCTTTCTAGAAGGGGAGTGGGAGCAAAGGGAGCAGGAGACACAATAGACTATAACGGAGGTTTGCCTGTGTGGTAGGTGTGAAGTGTTAACATACATCTGAAAAGGTGCATACTATACCTCTGAGTCATGTACACTACTACAAACCAATGTTTCTTCAATTTAAAAAAGCTACAAGAAAAGTTAAGTGATCCTTGTAGTACTGAAAACAATGTAGTACAGCATGTCAAGATGCCCATGTGCATTGTAGATTTTGAGCAAAAGATTTTGAACTAGAACTGTAATCATACATGACTCAAAGATGAGCATATCATTATATACATGATAAAATTAATACCTGAAAAAAATCAACATTACTAATTTTGATTCAAAACAATGTAAAAAATGAGTTTGATATCAGTAACATCATGTATTTTCCAAAAGCATTTTTTTGACAAGTTTAGTAGAATGCAAATGTTATTGATTTTTTTATCATGTGGGAAATAATGTATTTTTATATGAAGCTTTGACTTTACACCATATTTTAGATATATTCATCAGTCATTAATTTGGGTATGAATAAAATCATTAAGAAGTGTAAATAAATCCTTTATTTATGGTGATTTTCAGTATATATTTAATGGTAACAACTTTATTGCATGTAAGGCAATTTTGTTTTAAAGAACTATAGTCCATCATTAAAAAAAACAAATTTCATCAAACACTTTTGTTTGCACCAACTATAAAGAAAATCTCTGAAATTAAAACTTTGTATTTCCTGACTTAGCCTGTTTACTCATCATTTGTTGTTTCCTCCTATTATGCAATCACTGTATTTTTATGATTTAATGTGTAACTTTATAAACAATGACTATGGTTACCAAGAGAACCTTATGACTACAGAGAACCTTAATAGAATACGAGTCTATTAAAACACTACTATTAGCATTTTGAATTGTTCATTTTTGAAAGTCTTCGTTGTTTTTCTTTATTATGACAAAACCCACTGTTTTTATTCCCCTGTTCCTCTACCCTGGGTTGTGTGTTGCCCAAGTGGAGCCTTTCAGAATCTCTAAAACAGCTGTAACTTTTAGTCTAATATAGGCTCCCAGGTTACTAGGAATGAAATGGGACTTGAGGTAGTTCTCACAGAGGTCCAACAGGTCAGATACAAACCAACACAATCTGAATGTAGCAAAGACAGGAAACGACCCAGTTTTTATTGTACCCTTCTCTATAAGAACCGATATTTACTGTAATAACGGAGGCGTATAACTGTTAAGGTGCCTGCAGGAGACCTTCCAGAGAAAATAGTCACCTTACTCAGGGAGACTCAGCATTAGGCTTACTGTCAGGTATTTACAATTCCCCCAGTCCCGATTCACTTCAGCAGTCAAGGAGCATTTTTATCATAGGTAAATTTTCTAGAAGTATATTTGGCATCCTAATGTTTATCAGGTTTCCAAGGGAATAGAGCTAGACAGTCCATAAAAGATCAAACTATTATGAAGAAGGGGAAAGTGTGTTAGTCCTTTATCCACAGGTGGTTAACATGAAGTTTGAGAAGATTAATTTTAAGAACTTGCATGGCATATTTCCAATTCTGTCTACCCAAGCAGACTGCACTTTAGTTTATGGTTAGAGCTATTGCACTGAGACCTGCCATCATTTATCGTTGAGATTTTGCCTCCAAGGCATTTTAAATGTTTCTGCCCTGTCTGTCAACATTTAGAACTATACTCACCTAATTATTAACATTTTGAAGAAGAGTAGGAAAAAAGGGTTAGATTCAATAATTAAAATAGTCAAGGGAAATTTGCATCCCTTCTTTAAAACAGCTAAGAACGATTAAGACCATATTCTGTAAATACTAAAATTCAGTCATTTAAGTTACTGTTTAATATGAATAGTGTTGCACATAATATTAGCATGAACTTTCTCCAAAGTTCAGCATACTGTTTCTGGAGGACCCCCACTTATGTGGGGATATGCAGTAGAACCCAACCATGGCACATCTTTTATGGTGAGAGCAATAATGTATATGGCCACCCATGAATTAAGTATACTTTAGGGGAGGGATGTGCATGTGGTAGAATCACTAGCATTGTTAGAGTAAAGCAGTGCTTTGGCAGATGATCTCCTAAGGCTATAAGCATTGCCTTGGGGATTGAGTCCAGCTACTTTTTTAGTAAAGGGCATGTTCTAGACAGAGTCAGGACATTTTGAGAATAGTTAATATTGTTGCTAATGCTGATAATTAAAGTGTTAACTTAGAATTTAAAAAATGCAAATTTTGAGTAGTAATATTTAAATAAGTGAGAAAAAAGAGAATATATATTAATTCTCTAGTTTGCTACTTAGCAATAGTTATTTATACAGTATAAAATATGTGCATTTATGTATTTATTGTCTTATAATGAGTAGGTACAATATCAAAAGTAAAAAATTTCTATTTGCAGTATAGTAAAAATTACTAGATTCAATAGTGGACAGTCATTTAATAATAAGTGTAGTATGGGAAACTTAAAATATGTGATATATATAGTTTTTATACATAATTTCAAAAACATGTGCATATATTATTTCATTTATTAAGATAGTACATGAGATAAAACTAGGTAGATAATATAGTACTCTTAATAGATATAATTTTAAGTCTCATTTTTATCATATAATTTAAATGGCATAAAGTCAATTTAACTAAATTAATAAACTCTTGAGTAACTAAATATCCTCAAGTTTTGAGGCATTGATTCTTTCAGTTAATTTTTCTTGCTTCTATTAAGTGCTTATCATGAATTAAGAAATGAAAATGCATTTCTTGTACTTTAAATAGATAATAATTTGCCTTTTTTCTATTAGAGATAGCTTGTTATTCTGTCAGATCATAGACACCATAATAAAATGGAGATGTGACATATAATTAGCTTAAAAAGTTAACTTAATTTACTTTGAATTATGTTTAATAAGAAAAATATGAAACTATATTAAGAATATTACTTAAAGAAAAGGAAGACTCCATTACAGTTATTTCATATTTCTTTTTGAATTCAGAGTCATCAATCTTTGGAAAAATGTGTCAGTAGCATATAAAATTTCTGTTGGATTTTTTCGAATGACATATTGCATTTCTATCTTACGCAAAAGGCCAAGAAGTGGTGCTTAAGTCATTTCTTATTAGATGAATGTCATGTCAGCATCAGCTGTGACCAACTCTCTTCATTTGAATGAATAATGTGCTTAATTTGGATAATACACTTAGACATGTTGGTATTTATTTCTACCAATAGAACATCACAACTTTACCTTAAAATATCTCTGAAATGTGTTTGTTTTTAACTAGAGCTGATACCAACCAGGATACACAGTCCATTAGTATTTGAGGCATCAACAGAAGTTGATGGAGGAGATGAGTGTTTTTAAGACTGGTGGATCACTACTGATTTAGATTACCCTTGGTATCTTTTCATTGGGTCATCCAGTGAGGTTGGACTGTTCTCTGCTTGAAACATAAAAGTAGGAAATGTGAAAAAATGGGACTCACCTTTATCAAAATTTGAGTGTTGTGAGTTTTTATCTACACCCTCTTAAATCAGAGGTAATCTCTCTTCCTTTCTTTCAAAACTTCATTCACATTGATGTTATTAGTCTCCAGACTGATTTTTCATTATCCCCAAATTGTGAACTTCTGCCAACATGAGTATTTTCAATCCAAAAGTTCTATGTTTTTAAACAATTTTACTTTGTCTTTGTCACCTTTGTTTTCATTAATTCCTAACTTTAATCCCTCACTCTATTTGTTTGGTAATTTCTGCTAAGTCCTGGAAGAGAAACCAGTTAAACATAGACATAGGGTTTTTACATTTGAATAAGAGTCATCTGATTCAAAAAAGCAATCTCTAGATGTTTAGCCTCAAAAAAAATTTAAAAATGACTGTGTGTCCTTCTGTCCCACCTTCTCATCTGCTGTCTCAAGCCAGTCATCACCCAGGAAACTGTTCCCTGGCCAGCACACTGGTGTCAAGAGATCCAGGATCCATTACAACTCAGTATCATTTTTGGTACCCATTTACTTTTTCCCATTTTATGGAAATATTCTAAACTTTCAAAACCAGACAATGGAATAACTTTACTGAATGAAAAGTATTCTTTAAGTTTTTAAATTTACTTTCTGTGACTATGTACAAGTCAACCTTTCCTTGTTTCCACCATTCCAGGCATTCTGCCTTAGCATCTAATCTCCACATTCTTTATCCTTGGCACACCCTCCTTTTGAAATCAGCTGGAAGTTGGAAGGGGTGGGGAAGTGAAAAAAGGGAATGAGAAAACCAAAAGGACCTGTCTGAATGTCACTAATTGAGTGAAAGTGAGACTGCCCCATGTATGAAACATTGTTCCCAGTGGCTGCTGCAGAGGTGAACATTAATCTTCTTTTTGTAAACTTCATTTGTATAATTCATCATGTTGTCATCTAGAGGTTAGTGATGTAGTTTGCTTGGATAACTGCTGATAGGATACCTCATGTTCTTACAGTGGTCTAAACTTTTCTGGTTGGCCTCTTCTCAATCATCACTGAATTCACAGCTAGCATGCTAATGCACTTTTGCTCTAGCTAATTTTGTTATTGTTGTCCTTTTAATATACATTGAGATTCCATGTAGGAAAAATAAGTGCAGATGAATATTTTTAACTTTTGAACTTCTCATGTTACTAACATTATTAATAACGATGTTGTAGTTGTAATGATTGAACTATGGTCAAGCAGTGTGCATGGCACATAGTATCACTGACCTGTTCACATTAAGAATTTTGGCTTTTTAGAAATTATGAAATGTTGTTCTTGGAAAACTGTTAAACTGTAGGTAAGCTTTAAGATTTTTTCCTTAATCTATACAATGTGGAACTAATCAATATCCTTCCCATCTCTGAATTCTGTGATGTAGTTTTTATTAGATCATTTATTTGGTAGCTGCCTGCACTGAGGTTTTTTTCAAACTTAATTCAAATCACTGCTAAATGCCAACCTTCCCAGACCCAGAGACCTTGGCATACACTTTGTATCCAGTGCAGTTGTGGCAAAGTAGGTGTTCAGTAAATACTTCCTGATTGGAATATGACAATTCCAGCAGGTAAATGTAGATTGAAGGGTCTTTACCCTTATTATCTGTACCCCATTTGCTGTTTAATTGGCTATTAGCTGGAACTGATTGATAGACATAAAAAGAGTTTTTCTTATTCTTTTCTTTTTTTTTTAAAGAAAATTGGCAGCTATGTAAATATAGCACTTAACCTTAGACACTCAACCATTAACCTTAATCACTGTCCATTAACCTTAAAGCACCCCAGGTTTCTCCCCTAACAGCCCCCAAAACAGAGGCCACTGAATGAATTTTTTTACCATGAAAAAGAATCTTAATAGAATGTTTTTACTGTGCTATGAATGGCGGTAAAAAAGGTATTTTAAAGAGACTATTGGACTCCATTTATTTGTGTAGCTAATCATTCAGGTATTAAAAGTATAAAATTGGAAAATTATTTTGAGCATCACTTTAGAATATGCTTGATTAAAAAAAAACTAGACAATGCCTCTTAAAAGTATAATTTTGTAAGTTTAATAACATGGAGAGTAACTCATGTCATTTTCTAATTAACCCCGTGAATGTGGGGAATTAAATAACTTTTTCCTATAGCTGTTACTACAATCTTGCTTAATTTATATTACAGACATATAGAAACAACCAATTATTTAAGTATAGTAACTGCTTAAAATATCTTATATCTAGCCTCAGACAATATAGCATCAGACAAAATATAAATGAAATTTCCTTCTTTAAGCATGTCATTTTAGATATGTTTTCTTAAGGACTCTTGCAGAATAGAATGTAACCAACTTTATTGAAACAATAGCACCCATTTTTGTAAATCTGTGTAATCCACCAAACATTTATTTACTCTTAATGGGTGTTTGACAGTAGCTGTATGAAATAATAATTATTTGTTATTGGAAAGAAACAAAATGTCAAGTGTTAATTAATGTATTCTAGTCTGTTGGAGGTTTGTTTTATATCATGGTTTAACTTTCACCATGATCTATACAACCTGTAAATGTGTAAAATAGCATTACAAAGTGGCACACAGCTTTGTTTGTAATTTTATATCTAATTATGCTTTATGACTTCAAACTTTTGGGGGAAAACAGTAAGTCAATGAAATTCTCATTATATTCAGTGAGGTAGAGTTGAGTGTGGGAAGGTGACTGGGGATGGAGGAGACAGAAAATGTACCTTGCAATGTACAGGAAAGCAACCTGATACTAATGAACTGATTATTTTTAGATTTGCCAAAATGCTCACTTTTTCTCCAAGTCCCAAAGGGAACTGACACTAGAAGGTGTGAGCAACTAAGGGCAGGGGAGGGTCTCCTGTACAACTGCATTTCAAGGTATACTTTAACAATGTGAAATCTCATTGGAAAAACAAACTAATGTAATGTGATGACTTCAGTTCTAGAAAGATGTTACCTCAACATGCACTGGTTAGCTGTTCATTTGGAATTTACAGTTACCTAACTAAAGAAGAAGGTGATAATGAGTGGGGAATTGGTAAAAGAGAGTCCAGGCAAAAGGAACTCCACAAAGCCAAACTAAGTACAACATTGATCATGTGCTTTGAGAATAACTAACAGAAATTGCTCTCCATATGTTGATTTTACATTCTAAACATTACTTTTGTCCATCCCTTCGTGGTTCCCAAGTTGTACTTGTAGGTACAAAGTTTTTAAGACCATATTTATGAACTGTTTCACATGTTATTTCATAGATTCCCTACTTGTAATTATAAATATATAAGAATAAGATGCACATGCATCTGTAGCATAACATCTAAACATTGTCTCTACATATTAACATTCTTTGCATAGAAAGTAGTGAAAATATGCATGCAAATGTAGCTCAGAATTTTAGCACATAAAAGGCAACCAATTTATATACTTTGTTGTTGCAAAATTTCTTCCCCAGTATCTACATTTATTTATTTGAGTAGCATTGCTTGAAGAATAGTGTGACTTCAGTAATACTTGAATTGTTTCTGTTACAGAAGTGACATAAACATACTAAAGATTATTTTTGAATTGTTGCTTTCTCTTTACAGACTTGTACTCTTCTAATTCCTTTTGCTAACAGACAAACAACTGAGATGACAATGACAGGTTTTTTTCCCTTTGATCTGAATGTTATGCCTCCTTATTTTTATTTTCCTTCAGAACTTGACTAGGATTAAATCATTGTAGCCATGTCTATAGATCACAAAAAATAGTTAATGACAACACAGTTAAGAGCAAATTAAACCAGGCTGATGTTGTACAAATTAAGATCTTGCATTAGGTTCACAGGTACAATGAAATAATTTGAAAGAAAATTTTTTAAATTCTAATTTCACCGTCACTTTTTGGATATATTTCAGTTAAATTATTATAAACATAGGATTCCAGTATCTTATAAATACTTAAGTAGCAAAATAAAACAGTATGACATAATTTTTATATCTTGTATTACTTTCCCCCTTTTCCTGGATACCTCATATATATAGTATGTATTAGGCATTCATGTTACTTGTTGAAGAATTGTTTTATTCTTCCAATCAAGCACTATTACTCTTAATGAAACTCACTACATGTGAGTAATGAATCTCACTACATGTCTTGCCACTGTATGCATTTTTTTGCATGTCCTCATCTGATCATTGACTCTACATTTGGACAAATAACTATCAGATTCTTAAAATTAATTTCTTCACCTTATCCATAGGTATGAAGAAGTATAAAACTTTTGTAAACCACAAATTTATATCAGGAATATATTATCTTTCTTATAGACCTGACTTTACGTTTATGTTTTTCCAAAATAAAATTTAATCTAGGTTTGGATGAAAATTAGAGATGATGTATACCAGAACAAAACATCTGATGCTGAAACATTTCAGAGGAACTGCAAAGACAAGAACTGCTGTGTATGGATGGATACACAGGGAAAAGGACTGTCTTGATTTGAACCTGATATCCCAGAATGAAAACAGAAATGTAAACTGCAGATAGTCAGAACTTTCTTTTTAAATCTATAACACATGCATCACCTATCAGTTAACCAAATACTTGCTGAGTATTAATACCTGCATAACAGTGTAACAAAATAAATGAAGCAAATAATGTTGCTTTCTATTTCCCAACTAACCTAGCATGTTTTATGAATTTCGCCCCTACAAGACTGTTCTTGCAATTCAGTTTGCCCTTATTTTAACTATAAAAGAACCCCACCCAACCCAGTAAAGTCTGAAACATCTGTATGACTGCATTTTCTCACTTGAGTTTTTTTTTTCAAATGTTATGTAATTTAGGAAAATGCTGTTTCACATGGGTTTGCAACCTTAAAAAAAGCAAGTCCACACACCACCACCACCATCAACATACCATTAATGACAAGAAACAGTATAACCACTCAACACATTCACCCACACCCTCACACCAAATGAACAAACAAACATATAAGCAGACATAAAAACAAACCAACTATAAAAACAGGTTCTGCCTTTCTAACAACTCATCATGGCAAGGAAATTTCAGATCAAATGTGTATGGTAAAAATATACTTTCACCAGGGATTGTGAAGGGGCCTTCACCTCCTCCGGCCCCAGCCCCACACTCCTGGGACCCAGGACTCCTGGGGGCGGGGGTGAGAATTCTGGCGCCACTAGCCCATCTGAGGCCTTCTGGCAGAAAAATGATGTCACATGTGTTTCACTGTTTTTTCCTCATCCTCTCTATTTCCTTTACTTTTCTTGTACCACTTTTTTTCTTTCCTTCTAGTTTTTCATTTCTTTTAAAATTAGTAGCAATCCTCCAAAGCTCTGTGACCCCTTTAGAAAGGGCAGTTCTTCTGACCAAATATAAACATACATTCCCATTGGTCCTTTGTATTTTTTCTTAATTTTGACTGGAGTTGAGACTTTATTCCCCCCAGGGGATAACTGAGGGGCGAGGATCATCACCTGCAGCATTTGCCATCTCCAGGGATATACTGAAGAATACTGTCTATTAATTAACACTTTATGATGTGTTTCATACTCTTCAGAGGGCTCATGTGATATAAATGCCAAATAGCAATAATTCAGTTCTCTTCTCTCTTTCGGGGTTCTATATGCACCAGATCTTACTCTCCTGAGGGGGGAAGGGTCATATTCCTTATTATATATACCCAGAGAATAAAATGTCAAGTGTAAAAGCCACTATAAGAAGGAATAGTTATACTCATTTCAAAATGATTTTAAAGTTTTCTCTGAAACAAAATAAAAACCAGAATAGGTCAGTCCTTTGCATAACTGCTAGACCAAGGAGATGACCACCTATAATCCCCTGCCATCTGAGGCAGAACAGAATTTCTCATCTGTACTTCCTACAACACTTTCATTTGAGAAGCAACCTGTTTTTTTGTGTAGAAGTATTCTTTTGGAATCTCTTTGTATAAATGCATACATACATACATAAGTAAATGGGAAGAAACTAAAAACAAAGCAAACCCCCAAAACATATTCTTTTTTTTGCTACATAGACAGATTCTGTTCTATTAGAACTATTGATGTGAGGCTTTTTTGACAGACATGATTGGCATCTTTTATCTGTGTTTTCTATTTGAAATATGGGAAGACAGTTCCATCTATCAAGGAAAGGTTAGGGTTGGTTCATTTATTTTATTTAATCACAATACCTTAAATATTACATTATGGTCATAGAAAATTGAAAGAATCTGCCTATCCTTTATTTTCCAAAGCTGAGAGATAAGGAAAATGAAAGGGTTAGAAGTCTCCCACTTCCAGCAGATGAGATTGTACCAATGAAACAGGGGTGGAATATACACAGCCATGTGCACTTTTGAACTGATTCAATTCTCCAACAAAATCCAGACCAGTGTTTATGTAAAGTCTCTGGAATCTCATTCAATAAATGTATGGAAAAATTAGAAGTATAGTGCATCCCCATAGAATTAGCTATATTTGTCTTTTTAATTTTTTTAATTTTATTTGACTTAAATATGGGCTACTTAAGATTAATTCATGATTAATGTTTTAATGATTCTCAGTTTTATTCCTATTTATTCTCATTTTTAAACTAAATTATTGAAACAAGTGATTAAATATTAGTGTTAAAACTATTGTAAGGCATTAGTGTTATCTCTATATCTGTGTGTGTGTGTGTGTGTGTGTGTGTGGGTGTGTGTAGTTTCTGTCTCAAAAAAAGTAAGCAAATATCTCTATGAAGAAAGACCATATGGTAACTCAGAGATTATAACTTATTTAGGGTTCTATCTAGAGTTAGTGACAGATTTGTGATTCCGACTTTAAAGTCTTGTTTTGTAACTAGAATACAGGGCTTCCACTCTATCCATTTTAAAATTTAGTTATTGTATGTCATTCTAAACTGATAGCAATATTGAGAATTGATGTTTATTACATAACCTGCCTTTTGTGGGTGAGGCCTTTATTTCTCAAATGTCAGTATTTCATTATGTGTCTCATTTCCCTTTTTCAATTATAAACCTGCCAATATCAGTTAGTTAGTAACTGGTTTTGTGGGTTTATGTTACTCTAAAATTATTAAAATAAGTGAGTCAGAATCAAAATTAAAGAATAAACCACTGATTTCTCATTGAGTTTGCCTTTTTCATGCATTTCTGCCTGGCATATGAGTTTGTTTTAAATAGATTTTTGTTTAGTTCTAAAATATGTAAAGTTATTTTACAATGTGACAAACACTGAATGTCTCACTTGTCTTATAAGAAAAACAAACAAAGGAAAAAAAAAACCTTAAAAGTATGTTGGGAAAAAAGCAATATATAAATTAAAAAATAGAACAGTCATTAGCAGCTTCATGACTAATGAGCTTCAACTGGTTTCTCAAATAATTAATGTTAGCTAATATCTCCTAGTCTTTTAATTTCTGCACATTTCCTTTGACAGTTGCTTACCCCATCTGAGTCTCTGAAAGTGCAAAGCCTTTGAGTTTTCTGCATATTCCTTAATCACATTGGGATACATTTAATAAATTCATGATTTTCATTGCAGTTTTGTAGCTTCACATTCAATTTTCCCCAACTTAAGAAAAGTTTTACTCTTTCTCTTGATTTTACTTAGGTATGCTTAGAAGACCACATGTATATTTATATATGCCTCCTTATCTATTACAACCATGTGCATTAACATTTTATTATAGACTGGGAAGTTTAAGGGTAAGTAATCCCAGGAGCTATGCTCTACTGTTCATTGAGCTAGTCTTTTAAAACTCTATTAAATTTAGTTAGCAATCAGTGTCAAGTAAGTGCAATTAATAATAATCTTGGGCATTAACCTGAGCTACTAAGGGGAAAATATTGAAGACTCAGATGATTTGGAGGGCCACTATTCCTAATGTGTTGTTCACAATTAGAAGCAGCTCATTTTTATTGGAACAAGAGATCTAAAAAAAGATTTCCCAAGTCAGTTTTAGGTATAAAAGCATGTTTCCCTAGAAACAAACCTGGGGGCTGAGGGGCGGGGGGTGGGGGGGCAGGGGGTGGGGTGGAGTGCATAGAAATATGGATAGCTTAGACTGTCATTTTCGGTTAGGGGAATTGGGGATTTTGTTGCTCTCTAGCAATTCCAGGTCTAGGTTTCATAACGCTTTCTTTCGCTCTCTCTCCCATGAGGATGTAAAGCCACTGGGATAGGTTGCTAACACAATTTCTATTTTTATCCCTCAAAAGACTGGAATTATTGTCCCACAAATCTAAGCTTTGCTTTTTGTATTCTCTGTTTATATTCAAGGTCTTTTGAATCTTTCTTTAGAGCATGGAAAATTGAAATATATTGAGATTAAACAATACTTCCGACATTTTATTAAAGTCTTGTACTGAAAAAGATACTAAGATTCTCCTTTAGGGATTTCCTTACACCCTTTAAAATGTTGGTGTATCTGTTCAATAAGGGCGATATAAATATGATGAGTCAGAAGAACATTGACTCTTAAAATGATACTGGGTCAGAAGTTACTCTCTTTACTTAAAAAATGTATTGTTGTGGAAAAAAAAACAGTTCAATATCAGTTTGCCTGTAAGGTCATTTATAAGCATTGATACATTACGTCTCAGGACAGAAAAGAAAAGTCATAAAAATAAAAGAGTTCTGCCTAGTTTAAGAAAACATCCTTTGCATTTTATTGGTTATGAATTTCAGGGTTTTTATTGGGATCCATGATTAAAATGTGACAATTTTCCATTTCCATCTTTCTTGTTTGTAACAAGGCTTGTTAAAATAGGGCCACTTCTTTTTGCTTTTTTTTTTTTTCTTTTCCTGTCTTACTCTCAGTGTTCCCATCTCTACTGTTTTGTAGTCAGTAGAGAATCATAATCTATTTTTCCCTCTGACCCAAATAATTTTATATATGAAATTCAATTATGAGAAAAGATGTCAAGTACAGTGTTGAAGGAGAAAGAATTTAAAACTCAAGAAGCCAAATTGGTGAATGGCACCAAGGTTTGAACAGGTTCATTTGCATTTCTGCAGTGCTCTTTGTAATATTCATGACAAAGGATAAAGCTAAAAAAAAAAAAAGAAAGAAAGTTTAAGAAAACAAAAAAGGCTTGGGGAAAGAGTTCTGGAATTTGTTTTATGAAAACTTATAATCATATGTAAACAGGAAACTAGTACCTGTTATCTAAATATAAGCCTCAGGTTTTGAACAGCAATTGACATTCTTAGTGTTAAATTCCATGCTTTGTCCTGGAATTAAATGGATGGGTCCTAATCCTATACCATACGAACTCCTAGTCTGTATTCTCTCATCTTCTCTCGTTTCAAAGTGTTATTTATTTTCATTTAGTATTTTCCAACAATCCTTCATAACTATTATTGTCTTCTTTTGTGCCCATTATCACCCTCAAATATATTATCACACAGCCTAGTTCTAATAGAGAACAGAATGTATTTTTGATTAGGGACATAAATATGATCAAAGTTAAGAAAAATTACATTGTTTACAAAGAAATTACTTCTCCTTATTGAATTTTGACCTTGAAACCTCTAATAATGGAAACAATAAAAGATTTATGAACTCTATGAAATATAAGAATCGGCAAAATCCAAGCACTTAAGAATTCTCCTAATAATTTATTTCTACTTAGCATTCTTAATTAGATTACCTAGCAGAAAATTTAGTAATTGGTGAACATTTATGCACTTGGATACTCTCAAAAATAGTAAAATTCTATCTACTATTTTTGCTTAAATATCTAAAAATTTTATTTCACATTACCTTTTGTATTTAATGAATGGTCATATTTTAAGACACTAATAGCACAAATAATCATTTTTCATGAATATTTAGGTTTGCATTTTCCTAGAGTTTCTTTTCTTCAGAAACAGTGCAAGCTATCTGCATTGTTGGGAAATAAAATTAATTACTGTGGTTATATGAAAGAGCTTCTTACCTCTTGGAAATAACAACAGATTTATCACTAAGACATCTCCTTTTACATAAGTAATTAAACCACTTTATAGAAGGAATCAATTGTATGTGAGAAATCTTATACATGAACTCAAGTTACAGTCATATTTATTAGAAGAACATTTTTGCTATTTTTCAAAAGTGCTTTTCACATCTATTTCATTTGACACATGTGGGTAATTATTCAGGTTAACAAAATTTTTTTAATGATCATCAGCTACCATATAAAGTACAAAACCTCTCCTTATGTTTTTGGACACAAATGAAGGAAGTAGTACAACCTGCACTCTATTATTTTATATCAGATGCAAAGGTTTTTCTAAACTTTAAATCCAACTGAAAGCAGCTGCTGGGAAAATATCATTACTCTGTACCTTAAGCTACAAAAACCAATTTAATGGTGACATTTTATTTTGTTCAGATGGTCTGCTCTTTTCTTCTGTTTAAATCAGTAAATCCTATGGAAACCAAATCTGGATGAAATCACTGGAAGGTGAAGGCCCATGACTAAAAACATTCTTTAAAGATTATAGGACTATGGTCCAATGGGATAGCAGCACTAACAAGAGAGAAGGTCTCCCAGAGACAGGAAGTAATATTACATCATACATATACATAACCTTACTTTCCCTTTCCTGGAGAAGATAGAACATGTATTATACAAAAATATCAATACATAAAAACATGAACATTACTTTTAAAACATATGTGGTATGCTTTTCAGGTCACTGTTTCTGTTTCTTTTATAACGATGTAATCACTTCCCTGACTAAACCAGGTCAATTAAGAAAAAATATTTTTTTTTAAATATTGACCAGTCTTTGTATTTTCCTTGAAATGAAATAAAAAGAGAGAATTGCCCATGTTTTTATTGCATACCAATATTATTATGAATAACACTTGTTAAGTAAGCAAAATTTTACTGTGAACCTGACTTAGCTTTTTCAAAAGGGTAATATTTTATTTTATTGCAGTCAATTAAAAGAAAAAAAAACTACTCTCATATAAACCCAGTCCTTATAATTCTTGAATAGAAAGGCTTTGGAACCATTTTTTACTGAACATGAAGCTAAGAAATCTCTCAACCTTTTCCATTAATTTTTATTTTGAAATAATTTTTCCTGACTGATAGGATGCATTTGTTCCTTCAGTCACTCACTCAATTTATTCCCTTATTCTAAAAAAGAATTACAATAAAAGTTACAGATAATAAATATCATTGACTTACACAGTTAATAAAAATAAAGATAAGGTGCAATTCAAGTTAACATTATTACTGCGATGAGCATTAAATAAAGATCCCAGTTTCATGGCATCTAAGAACCTAGCAAAGTGCCTTTGTAATGACTTTAAATGCAGTAAACTAAGCACCTGCTGTGGATTGTAGTTATAACCTTTACATAAGTGAAACAGCCTTGCCACTTAGGAATGACTCCCAGGTGGTCCTGGCACAGCCTGGCCACATCTGCTGAGGCCTTAGAAAGAGGGGGTAAGGGTTCTGCATGTTGGCATCATGCCACATGACATTGCTGAAAGCTTTGTACAAATAAGGAATACAGAAACTCCTAAGATGTGGAGGAAGAGAGAGTTTCATATTAAAAATTCAGTATTGAGTGCCTCTGACAAAGAGCTTTTCCATTGTGGACTTACATTTTCCTGAATCTTAAATGAATTTGTTAAACAAGCATATTTCTAAGAACTTACCTTTTTTCTCCAGCATTCTCAGCAAGCATTTAATCTTAGCATTGATAGCCTACACAGAGTCTATCATTTATTCATTCCCTGAACAATTCTTGCAGGGATTAATGAATAGAATATGTACATAGAATACACTATATATCCTAGGCTCAGAGTTGTAGCTGAAGTAGCAGAATGCAAGGAGTTAAATATAGAAATTATAATGTTGCTATTTTGCAGGCATGATGAGGGATGTAATTTAGTCTTCTGGTCAGGTCATTTATGAATGAGTCAATAATGGTAGTGCCAAAACTTAAGGGTTCATTAGCCTTAACCGTTTCATCTCTTGGAATAAAGTAGTAGATGGTGTTTGTTTGATATCTATAGGTCTCTCTGTTTGCTCTCATAGAGCTCATGTTGTTAAGATTGATAAAAAGTGGTTGTACAGCAGGTGGCCTTGAAACAACCCTTCTGACTTCAATTGTCCCTCTACTTATAAAGAATACATGCTCATGATTCAAAAATAAAAAGATACAGTTTATATAACTAAAAGTTCTCCTCAGTCCTCTTTGCTAGTAAAGTAACCAATCATCACAGTGTTCAGTATCTTTCCTACATAACTTTAGACACATCTTTGGTATCTGTCTTCCCATAGTCTAATTTCAGGGTATCAGTTGCAAATATCTTTTGCAATCACTCTTTTATTTATAGCCTTTTTATAAATTTCTATCACAGGTATAGGAAAAAAATACAACTTTTTAATACAGTTTTTAAGGTTCTCAGTGCTGTATTCCTTGCTGACTTTTTAGAATTATCCTATACAGATGATTTCTTTTTCACTATCTTTTTCTAAATCTCTCAAGCTGGCTTTTGAAAATATAAGTCACTATACTGTTCTACTCTTTCTAGAATGTTCTCCTGCCACTATCCCCATGGCAGACTCACCATGTTTTATAAATTATATTAAATATCAACATCTCCTAATAACCTCCATTTCTATCTTTCCTCCATTAGAACTTTAGGTTACAACTTTGATGAGAAAGTTTTCATTTTCTTTCTGTATTCTGCTTCTCAATTTCTGTGTAACTCAGGCCCAGGACTGTCTGGGTCTTTTTCTAATTTAAAAATAAAGATAGTATTGCTTTACTACACCAGGGTTCTTGCAAAACTGAGTTATGTAAATGGAAACTGTTACTTATGTCATCACTATCTCGTAGGTTGAAAAGAATTAGAGTCATAAAACTTAGAGTTTAAAGATAAGGAACACTGAAGTGAATATTACGAATGTAAAAGTAATGTATTAGTGGAAAACAGAGATTAAAGTTTCTAGGTCACCAATCTTACCTAGAACCTACCAATATTTAATCAATTTATTTGTTATTTAACAAATAAATAAACTAGTATTATGTAACTAGTACTGGCCTTAGTCCCTGAATGATTAAAAGGGATAAACAATTAAAGGAATAAACAATTAAAGAGATATACAAGTAAAGGGATGAATAATCTGTATAAAAATGTGTTGAATTATACTGTCATTTGTAATTAATATAGGTAAATATAGGATTTTAATATAGATGGAGGAGAGAAGTCTTTCTATAGACATCATCTATTTGATTTTTCAGATGTTGAGTCAGTATTAAATAAAGAAATGTGGAAAAGACATCCAAGTAGCAAATCATTTCTAGGACCTCTGCAAATTCAAATACAGGTTAGAATTCAATAAGAATGCTCTGGATTTAAAGTTTTAAGGAATAAGAGTCAACAGATTTTAGTGGTTCTGGGTTTAAATAGCTTAATTTATTTTTAATGGTTGTAAGATTTGATTACGTGAAGGTAATCAGTAAATATTTCAAGAATTATGCCTCAGAATGGTGCAGGCAGAATATATTTATTATATTGAGAAAGGTCTAGAGTTAAGAGTGGAAAACAGAGTTAAACTGTGATTTTAAAAAGGTTAATGACTATTTAAAGGACAGATAGTGAATGAAACTTGCAGAAATTAGACTACTGAGATCCGATGTATTGATTTTGAAGGAACTTCAAAGTTATTTATAATAGAGGAAGAAAAGATAGTATAGCAAAGACATTTGAAAATATAGGCACATGGGATCAATAACCTAGGTGGAGAGGTTTAAAGACACTCTTTTTACTCTTCTGAAAGAGACGAAGATGCCAGTTCTACTTTGTGAGATTGTAGGTTGAACAGCTGCTATACATGCTATTAGGAAGGCTCTTGTTTCATCTTTTCTTTTCACTAGAGTCCACTTGTCCTTTTTAATTTCGGTCTCCCCTGATCAATTGCTATGAAAGTGAACCACTCTAGTGGAACAGTCTGCATTCATATAGGAGATATTCAAATAATATCATTTTATTGTAAGATTGATGAGAAGGAAAAAATCAATTCCAGTTGGGAACTGGATATCTGTGTGGCGTCTGCACACTCTCATTGTATGAGTGAGTTTTCTCCTACTACCCAGTTTTCTTCCCACGTCCCAAAGGTGTGCAAGTCAGGGTCATTGTTGTGTTGAAACTGTCCCAAGGTGGCTGAGTGTGAGCATGAGGGCACCCCGTGATGTGGGATAGGCTACAGCAAGAGGCTCAAGGCAGCCATGACCCATAGGCAGCTTGGGAAATAAATGAATATAACTGACTGCTCAATATTAGAAGTGTTTGGATCTTTATTTAGAAGTTGATGATATTTGTGTTTGTGTGACAACAAATATGCTGTAGGAATTTACCTCATATAGATTATGATATAAATAGTTTCACTATCATCACTAGTTTGGCTTAAAATCAGCGTCTCCAAGAAATTAGTAATAATATTGAGGAGTTACATTGAGGAGTTTAATATTATAGATCCCCTCAATATAGAGGTCTGAGGAACATTTGGGATGCCAAATGGAGAGGAAGAATAAATGGGACTTGAGAAAATCCAGCTTAAAAAAAAAAGTCTATAGCATTTTGATTTAAAAAATAAGACTTTTAATGATCCTGTAGAGCTAGTGTCAGTATCAGTATTGTGAAATATTAGATCCTCACATTCTTTCCTCGATACTTTGTCTTCTTTACATAAAATTCCTTCTTTACATAAAATTCAGAAGTTACAGTCGCTATATGTAAAATTCTGTCATTTCTTATAATTTGATTAATACTAACCTGTGAATTATGTGCTGCGCTACAAAATATGGCAGCAGTATTTTACAAATGTAATACAAGCTGAAGATCAGGTCATATATCTTTTGTTAACTCCAGAGAATATTTTGGTATGATAAGGTGTATTTCCAAGAGGGAAATAATATTCAATATGCTGCATTTAATGTTTAATACTACATGAAAAAACATTTTATAAATTGTAAGATTTAGTTATATATGAGATATGTTCATGGATGAATAGTTAAGTTATATTAGCTATCACCAATAAGTTTTAAAAGTTTTATGTGATTTACAGGACAATTTTTAACTTTAAAAAATGTCAAAAAACTGAATATCATGTCATGATAAGGTAGTAGAATCTTCCAACTTCTCAATCCTGCTATTGATGAATCTTTGTAACCAATAGAATATACTTAACAGATTAAAAAAAAAAAAAACTAGAACATCTCACACAATAAATGAGAAAGAGCAAATTATTCACAAGTTTATATTTTAGAAATATGAAACTTGCTATTTCTATGTGGTTCACTTTTCTGCTACTTGAACTGACTCAATTTTAAAGAATTTCAGATTTGCTAAACATTGATAGTTTTATGTTCTATAATTGATTTAACCCGTCCCTGAATGTCTATTTTTTTAGTATTTTTAATAAGTAGGAGGTAAATCCATAGTTTAGATAAAGATAGAAAATACACCTATCTCCATCATTTGTTCATGACCCATTCTTGATTATAATGAATACAGTATTATCTCTTCATGCATTAAGTATCCTAAATTATGCTTCCAAAGTTTGTCTTATTTAAAAGAAGCGAAGGCAGCTGTAAAAATGCACTTTCCAAGTATTTCTGCATCAAAAATACATATTCATGATGGAAAATTACTCACAAAAATGTGCTCTTTGCAAGGGGCAATGCTATAATTTTGCAAAAGTTAAATCCTGGCTTCTTTATACTCTGTTATTGTGTCACTCCTGGTGGGACACATCAGGATATTCAGTGGAGATTCTTGAAATTTTGGTTTCTTTGACTGTTTGAACATTTTAAATGTAAGAACCAAATTTCAAAGAAGTGAATGATTGAGACATAAGGCAGCTGCAGACTACTTACTAGAACATTTATCAACATATATAAACTGTAATTCATTTTGCATCCCATGTGTATAACATCCTGTGTATTACATGACATTTAGAATGAAGTATACTTGAAGCACATTATGCTTTCTTAAGAAAAGGATCTATGCATTTTAAGGTTCTATCTAGGATGCTAAAATAATTTTACAAAAAAAGAAGGTATTTTGAAAGTATAGAAATAAATAAGTCTGCTTGTTAACTCTCTGTCTTGAGCCTTCTCTTGGTTTGAAAAATAAAGCAAAGCAATATATAGGTGTGAGTATAGGCATGTAAGTGAATTTTGTATCTTGATATATTGGGGTATCAGTGGCAAGGAGTTATAAATAACACCTAACACCAGCAGATTGAAGAAGCTCTAACATTTCTACTTCCTACGTGTACTTATTTTCTGAGCCTAGGCTTCCTTATTCTTGAATAGGGAGAAAGTTTTGTGTCTCTGTTAAGTTTCATGTGTCTTTAGTTAGATAACCATATGCTAAAACTTTGGGTAAACTATAAAACACAGATTAAATGGGGAAGTATATTATAAATCAGAAGAATGAATCCAAGTTAACCTGTGAACTGAACAATGCTTTTTTATGGATTATGCTTTTTTTTATGTGAATAAAAACTTTGCATCAACTTTACTTAATAATGAAACTTTGGTGGAGGATAATTAAGTTTACAGCCCTTGCTGGATAGCTGGATGATAGATAAATAGAAAATTAGTAGATTTCAGGTTGCATTAACTTACAAAATGATTATTACTATTTAAATACAATATTTTATTTTTACAAGGATTGATTAATAAAAATAGCATCCCACATCATTGTAGAAAAATACCCCAAAACATACGTTCTGAACCTTATTACTAGTTCCTGAATCTGTAAGGAAACAAAGACAAACTTCTATTCCATTCCTTTATGTGTCTTTCAGTATACAAGATTAGAAAGTCAGCAGATGGGTCCATCTGTGATTATAACTAATTTCTGTAAATTAGTTTTAAATATTCTAAATCAAGACTTTTTAAGTTTGAAAATTGGAATTCACAACATTGTTTAATTGAGTTGGTTAAAACCCTGTCTAATGCTTCTGAAAAATTGTAGTAACAAAGTTCCTATGTTACCAAGACATATTCAATTGGTGACATTTTAGGATTATTATTTTTTAGGATTGTTAAAGTTATCTGAGGTAATTATAAAACCAGTATTAAATTTAAAGTCTTTGCCAACATGTCAAGGAACGTGTCAGAAAATCTATAACACACACTTTACCTGTCCTTCTATTCTTTTATTATCTTTATTCCTCACACTATTGACTGCAATCATATGTGTATTATTTCACCTTTACTAGAATGGATATTATTACTGTCCACCAGCTACAAAGGTAACTAAAGTTCTGTTTTATTTGTATGGAAAACTTATTTGATTTATTTGGAGAGAATTTTAATGTATTAGCTCACATTATTACTATTTTTATTTTGCAATAAATAAAGAAGACACAAAATGTATGGATGCTTACTCTGTTGAGAATATTTTTATATCAACAGATCCAAGGTTAATCCTTCATGCCCTTACTGGTTGAAATAAATACATCATCTCTTGTTTCATTACTTCAGATACAGTGTTTTAAAATACGAGTATATGCTTTTAACTGGTACCCATTTTATCTCTCCAAGACATTTTTTCCTGATATTACCATATCCTTCTGTCACATGAAAATGAGTCACATATTGGAAATGTAAGTGTTCTTAGAGGATTTCTATGAGAGTAAGGAAAAAAAATTACATATATGTATATAAAAAAACTAAAGCATGTGCTGGAACCAAGTATGTGCTGGTGGTAAACACCTGAAAGAACTTTAGTAAGACCTGGAAGATGTCTTTGAAGTGTGAAATCAGGGGGACTTCCTGGCAGAGAGTAGCTTTATGTTTATCTCAGAATGATAAAGTTGACAGCCAAATGACTGTTTCCTTAAAGAAAAACAAAGAAAAAACCAGGAATTTCAAGCAACCGAGTGAATAACCACAGTTTATAATTTGAAAAATAAATTATTATGATGGAATACTTTTGAACATACAAACAAAATAAAAAAGTTAATTTTCACCCCTTTTATTTCCATCACTTATAAAACAACAAGGAAGTACCTTGACTTATAACTTTTTTGGGGGGAAATATTGGTATCAACATTAAAAAATAATGGAGGTAAGTGGAAAATATCTTTTAATATGCATATATTTTCCTTAAAGAAATAACAAATAAAAACTGTAGAGCTAGGCATGGTGGTGTGAACCTGTAATCCCAGTGCTGGGAGACAGGGATTGCTTGAGTCCACCAGTTCAAGACTACCCCGGGCAACAGAGCAAGACCTAATCTCTAAAAAAAATAGAAGAAACTGCAGATGTTAAGTAATGTTTTATTCTTTTCACTTAAAGGCTACAGAAGAAAATTCACTCTCTTGATATAAATATGAGCCATTGCTTTCTCATTTCATAAACTCAGAATCTTCCAGTGCATGTCATGGTTCTATGAATAAAAGTTGAATAATTAATAATTATGCATACAAATAAAATGGTGTCATCCTCCAACATAGAATTTAACATGACATCAACAAAAGGAACAAATCATGAACAGTTTTACTTACGTCTATAAAATAGGTCATTCGAAAAACCAGGACTAAATGTCAAATACATTTAGAATGATTCCCCACATTTCATTTAAGTACATCTGTATATATTTAGTAATCTATTTCCCTATAGTTATATAACTGTGTCTTGTCTAATGATTATGCTTTTATTTCAATGATTGATTAGTCAAAATATTTGAGGGGAAATTAGAGTTAAAATTTTTTTCCCATATGTGTAATCATTTATATTTGTATTCCAATGTCAGAACAACTCAAATGGATATTTAGCGGTTTGTTATATTGTGATATTTAGAATACATCAAACAGATTAAATAGGAATTTTTGAAGTTATATATTTATATGTAATCGCGCAAGTGTATATTCTCTACCTGAGACATATGAATTAGGAGAAAATTGGAAAAATGCCCATTTTCAATTTTCCAATTTTTCCTCTTCCTGAAACTCCATTTTGCGCTAGGGAGAATTATTATGATTTACTCAATGGTAATAAGTGGTTAGTGATGAATTTGAGATTGGAAACTACTTATCTTTGATACTAAAATTTACTTACATTTGGATAAGGCACACAATTCAGTTTGCTTGGCATCTGATGACCTGAGTTTGATTGCCCTAGACTTTTCACTTAATAACTGATTTTAGTCAAGTTATTAGGTTGATTAAACTCAATTTTTGCAATCATAATAGAAATAAGATTTAAATTACTATAATGCTCAAAATTTCAATAACTCCTGCAACATGTTATACAAGTGGGGGTGTTTGTTTACTTGTTTATGAATAAAGCACTGAAGTAACATCACAGATATTAAATGCTAACTGTAAATAAAATCAAATTCACCATGGCTGTTTGTAAATGTTGTTTGAAAGACAATTTAAACTTGAGTTTTATTTGAAAAATTTAGTCAAAAAATGATTTTTTCAGGGTTTATTATAGGATATATATCTATCAGTTGTATAAAAATGTATTGGTGTTTATGAAAAACCAAATACTTGCATAATTTAAGATCTTTCTACTTTATATTATTAGTTTTACATGGTAAATTTCACTTGCTCTCTGACTCATTCAAATTCAAATAGTTAAGAGATGAGAGTTAAGATTAAAATCCTCTAGCACTTCAATGTTTTAAAAAATGATGAACGTCTCTTGCATTCTTTTAGAGCACCAGAAGTTCTGTATCAAAACATTTTCTTTGGATTTTTAAAATGGAATACTAGATCCCACTATATTTAGTCTTTATCCATCTTGTAGCCCCCAAATTGATTCGACTCAAAAATTCTAAATGTCTGAGTATTCTATTTATTTTTACAGGCATACCTTTATAAGTATAGAGGATTAGAGATAAGGAAGGAGGATTTTTTTCTGCTTTCTAAATAATTTTACTCATAGGATAACTCAGCAAGATGTGAAGTGCATGAAATAATTTTAGAATATCATCCCAAACATCCTAACATTTAGGCATCTCATTCACAAGTGTTAAATCTACTTTAAGATCTGAATTGTCAAGGATCACATGAATTGGGTAGCTGCCAAATTTCCATTTCAGTTTATGCTGTGTAGACAGAACATTTATCCATATGACCTGTGTGAATCAGACATTCAGCTGTCTCACAAGGTATTTCAGCAATTGCCCACTGCCAAGTAGGAATAGAATATTTGTTAGCATGAAAGTCAGTATACATTTTGGGTTATTTCATTAACCGAATGTCTTTCTGACTTTTCCTTTTCCATGTAAGTCACACAGCTGATGTTTTTCATAAAATTTGGAAAAAATGCGTTTCATAACATTTTAGAGTTGTTTACAGTATGAGTTAAGAAGTCTTGAAATTTAGTTTTAAATTTTTAGTGATAAATTTGAACCCTCTTTAAAACTGTATATAAATGTGTTGAGAAGAAGCCCTACCCAAAATTGTAAGGAGGAATTATACATACTGAAATTTCAAGGATTATCACTCTGAAAAAAATCGTCAAATGACAAAATGAATCTATAAGATGATGCTGTCACTGACTGAAAGATTACAGAACTTAACCTGTAATATATAACACATCTTTTAAAGCATTGTAAAGAAGTTATAAAATATTAGTTAACCAACTACTTAACATTTAGAAATAGAAATATTTCATATCATTCAAAAGATAGAAATATTTGCTCAAGACAAGAAAGTATAAAACTAAATAGCTGTATTAAAAACTGTAAAATAAATTATTTACTCTTGTTTAAAATGAATGCATTCAAAATATTTAACTTAATGTCTATATATATTTTTCTCTTAATCTTCTGATTGGATTTTTAAACATCTCATAATAGCTTCATTTACAAACGTAAGAATGAGGGTTTTACTATTTCTAACATTCTTGCTTTAAAATGTCTTATATTTTAATCAAAATCTTTATTAAAAGGAATTAATATGACATAACACTGTCCAATAAATTCACAATAATCTATGCAGCAAGATAACAACTATTGACATACAAATGTCATACCAGCCCAACTTTCATTTGAGAGTTTTAGTTTCAGTGAATATAATATTGCTTTTATAATTTTAAAGATTATATTAATTTTCAAAATTCTGTTAAAACATTTTCAGTAATTTTATTTAGATTGCACATGTAATTAGCAGACTAGTTAAATCTTCTAATGGTCTCATATAGTGTTTTTTGATTGTACTTATTTGCCATTGTACAAGAACTTAAAATCAGAAGGCAGTTTATATGGCAGAATATGTATTTGTCTGAATTTTGATCTTGCCACCAGATGGCAGGAAAAATCAGAGTCTAAAAGTTCTGTTAGGCAACATAAGTCAGGACATTGTTTTTCATTTTTGGATTTTTTTTAATTATTGATGTTTATACGCTGTCCAAGACATTATACATATAATGTAAATGGACAATGATTCCTAGACACCTGGCTAAAATATGTCTTTTATGTCATTCTAATCATGCTATACATAGTTTTAGTATATTCATGTTGTTAATGTCATGAGTTTGAAATTTGTAAATACAGGTATTATTTTCAGAACATTCAATTTCCTATTATTGAAATTGTCAATCTTCAAACTTTCCTGGGTCAAACAACTAATCAATGAGTTTTTCTCTAAGTATTCACTTAAAAGAATGGAAACTCAACATAAGAAATTCATATGAAAGTTCAACAAATGCATGATAGAAAATCAGTGTGCAAAAAACTAAACTCTCACCCTGAAGTTAGTTCCTTTTCAGATGTAGTCAAATAGGGAATTATCTCTGGCTGCTATATGTTTTACTGTCCCACAAAATAAATACTTTAAAACTTAAACCAAGACAAGACTTAGAAATATGACTAGGGAATTAATACTGCTAGAAGAGAAGAAAGGGATAGGTAGGGACAAAGAGGATTCCAATGGCCTGTGTGTGGTAAAGGACTATAGGTGATTTAACGGTGGTGTGATGTGATAACACATCTTAGGAGGTGTGAATTTATTCTCCCAAATACACAGTGTTATAAACCTTTTATATATTTGATATGTATGGTTTCTGTCGTTGTTCTTTTTTCAGACAATATTAAGGAGCACTGAAACTAATACCTACAAAGGAGAGAACTTTTTGTTTTTTAAAACAAAACAGACAACACTTATTATATTCTTTCCACCCTTACCTCCAACCCACAACTCTTAACTCTGGTAAACTCACTCTGTTTTTTCATATCCATTAACTTAATTTAAATCTGTCCATGTATCTGCTTAGTTTCCTTATATTGAACATATCATTGACATTATTTGCCTTTATCTTCTGAATAATTTTACTTCTCATAATTATCTTGATACATTCATCTTTTTTTATAGCTGGATTGTATTGCATTCAGTAAAAATACCATAATTTAAAAAAATCTAATCATCTATAAGTATGCATTTAGGTTGTTTCCATATCTTCGCCATCATAACTCTTCAAGTAGATCGTATAGTAATCAATGGATAAGTATACAGAAGTAGGATTGCTGGATCATATGATATTTCTATGATACTTCTATTTTCAATTTTTTGAGAGCAGTCTGAATTGCTTTCCAAAATGACTGCACCAGTTTATATTGCTACTAGCAGTATATGAATTCCCCTCAACATACTTGCCAGTAACTAGTATAGTTTTTATATAAGCCATTCTCAGAAGTGTGAGTGATGATATCTCTTTTGTGGATTTGATCTGCAATTTCCAAATAAGAAGAAATAATGTATGTTTTTCATATATTTGTTGGCCAACCGCATGTCCCTTTGGAAAGCATCCATCCAGACCTTTTTCCCATTTTTTAATTGAGTTGTTAAAGTGGACTGGTTCTTCCTGTACCTTTGTGATTATTCCCTTGTAAATGTGATGTATAAATTTCTTCTTCCATTTAGTAGTCTGTCTTTAGAGCCTGCTGATATTTTCTTTCACTGTGCACAATTTTATAATTTTATATAGTCTCAGTTGTTTACTTTTGTTTTCATTTCCTTTGCCATTGGGTTGAGTCCCAAAGACAGCTCTGTAATTATTATCATAGCACATATAACCTATGCTTTTTTCCTGTGTTTTTCATGGCTTCAGATCTTACATCCAAGTTTTTAATTCATCTTGAATGTGTTTTGTATATGGAGTTAAGAGAGTAATTAAGTAATATAGGCTCTCCAGTTTTCTTACCACCATTTATTGACACTATTTCCCTTTATCATGTGATTGTGAATCCTTTATCATGTGTTTGGAAGTGCTAATCTGTACATTTATCTCTGCATTCTCAAATATTTTCCATTAATCCATATATCTATTTTATGTCAATACCATATTCTATTTTTGCTTAGTAATATAATATCAGATAATAAAATACTACTCTTATTTTTTCTCAAAATAAATTAGCTATTTAGAGTCTTTTGTGGTTCCTTATAAATTTTGACATTTTTTTCCTATTTCCTTGAAGACTTAACATGTTCTTTCCATGGATCTCCCTATTTAATTTGCATAACAGCAAGAAGTCAATCTATTATCTTGTAGCATCACCTTCATTTTTTTTTTTGCTATAAGCAATTTTCTTACAAGAATTTTGCCACAAGCATTTTGCCACATAACTAATTGACCATAAGGTAATTTTTTTGTAAAAGAGAAGATAATTGGTTGACAGTTTGGTAGGACAGTGTGTTTTCAAGTTTGATATATACAGTGACAGTAGACAAAGCAGTCTTAAAATTGTGATGATAATAATTACTTACATCAACTTGACAGCAAATATGACACTAAAACTTAATGGAAATATGAAATAAAAATTTAAAACCAGATTGCATAATATACTAAAAAATGTTAACACATCAGTTTGCAAATTCTGTGTGAACATAGTCATTCCTTCCACCTGTTAAAATAAAAAGTTTACCAAACTTATAAATAATATAAAAGAGCTGGTTGGTAATCAGAAAAGTATTTGAGTCTTTAAATAATTTGAACATAATAGTATATTCTCTAGTGCCATCTTTGTCAAATTTGTCACATATATTAAAAGTTAGAGCCAGAGAAGAATCAAGTTCTTTTTAGTCTCCTCCTTCCTCCCCCCAGATGGTTATGCTATTCTGGAGTAAACTTCTTGAATATGGGGATTTTATTTTGCTATTTGACAATGAAAAACATGATAATGAACTGAATTTTAGTATTTAGTATTTAGTCAAACTTAGATTAATTGGTAAGAATAAGCATTGGGCAGAGAATGGAATATGTATATATATTTATATATTCAATGTTTGCACACAAGTTATATTTTAGTTGCCATGATAAAAAATAGCAGCATCCCTTCTTTGTTTAACAGCAGTGCAGAAGACTTTCAGAAAACTCAGTTACAAATCTGCATCCTACTATTTGGAAACTTATACCTTCCTTAAAGAAGAAAAAGTTTTAGGAAAAGAGTGAAAGTGTTAGTTAATGACCTGTTTTATTTCTCAGATTATTATCTTTTTTTCTTTGCTGCAAATAGCCTTACAACAAAATTACAGCAAAATTGCTTTACTGACAACTTGTTAGTGTAGTGGAATGTTTGTACTAAAAATATTTGTGATGAACTTATGGCAGATCTACCTACAAGTCAATAGGTTAAAGAGCATATCATTTTTTCTCCTCTCTACATACCTACATTTTTAATAAAGATAAAGAAAAATTGGAAGTTTTGAACAGTTTACACTCTTTCTGGACAAATGAATTCTTACAAATTAAAAATAATGTTGTTTTGCAAATTCCTTTTGTAACAAAAAAAAAAGAAGAAAACTCAGTTTACTAAGATTTACTTTCAAAAAAAGAAGACTCTTGTGCAAATGAGCAGAGAGAGTGGTAAGTGACCTAGCATCCCAAGTTCAGACCAGTGGTGAATAAAAGAGAAAAATGAAAATTGAGTCAACTGAGATAGAATTTTTTCTCCTATCATGCTGCTACAGAGGAAACAGCTACGCCAATGTTACTGCTTTCTGCAAGTCATTCATCAGTGGCACCCACATGGAGTAATGTCTGTGGCAAAACAACAACAACAAAAAACAGTTGACCTGTGAGTATCCTATAATATTTTGGTTATTAAAGACTTTTAAAACTAATTATTAGTAAGTAGTAACATAGCAATATTTAATTTGCATGCTCAAAGGCAATTAAAAAAGAATTGTGAAGTTCCAAGAAGAAGCACTGTAATGGGATAAAAAATCCTCGTAAGACTCACCTGAACTTTAAGAACGTGTGATTTATATCAACCGGTTTCAGTTCTCCATTACTATAACCAAAACTTTTTTTGTTTTGCCTATAAAACAAAAATTTAAGCAATGGACATTGGTGGAAGACCTGTGATGGGGGTATGATGTGTAAATACAACTGAGGTGGTGTGAATCTATATGTCTGAATCATGTGTAGTCTTGTAAACCAATGTTACCTCAAAAAAAAATTATCAAGGCAAATTTTCTGTGATAAATTTGCTGTCAAGTTGCAAATCTTGTGACATTTTAAAGTAGTGTTAGATTTCAGATATTGTAATGACTTCCTCAATAGAAGATTTTAGTAACTTCTGCATTAAATATTCATTCAAAAATAGGAAAAGTTTTCTATGTATTGTCTTGTTCTATAAAAATCACTATTATCACCTGTAAGAGTAATTTGGATCTGAGGTTAATGATTTGGTTTTGCTTATTCAAAAGTAGGTTAGGGCTATCCACATCTGTAATCAATTTAAGAGTTATTTGTGATAGCTGGACAAAATTTGTTCCAGAATGATTCAAAATTGACAACAGGGACTTTTCCCTATGACTTTGATTACCCATGAACTTAACTTTAAATATCACCCAAAGGGGATATTTTGCTGTCCAGAGGGGAAGCAAAAAATGTTTTTGCATTAGGATAGATAAAAGTTATATACCTTGCACATATTTTTAACCTAACAGTTTCTATTCTGGAGGGTTTCTAAGTTCATACTCTAATTATTCAGTAAAAATATATGTACCGTAGTAATCATGAAAATATTAGACAATTGACAGGCTATAAACAAAGCCAATGCTTACTAAACAAAAATTGTTAGAAAAATCAGTGTATTTTCATGCAATGGAATTTTTTTCAACCATTTAAAAGCAATGTGATTGGATTTAGAAAATAAGGTATTCAGAAAGTTAAAAAAAGGATATTTCATGATGAAGATAAGAAAAATGTGAACACATGGGTTTATAAAAGTAAAGGAAAAAGTGCAAAAAAATCTTCAACATGGCCACTTAAAGGATGTGAAGGAACATTTAGAGGTGAAACTATATTTTTCATTTCCAATTGTATTATATTTATGATTAATTTTTACTTTGAAAGTAAGCAAGTATTAATTGCATTTTTATAATTGAACATTTACTTATGTAACTATGTTATTACTGAAAAGTCAATTTTGGAAATATTTGTAAATACTCAGTTGATAATTGCAAAGTATAGTCATAATTTATAAATATTAAATAGGTAGATATATCTGTGAAATATTGATTATATATTTCTAAAATATAAACATGTACTTAAAATCACTTGAGAAAAATATTTTGTAAATTATTACCAAAACTATAATTCTAAAACATGGAGAGTGATATTAACATATTACTGGCCATATAAGTTTTTCATTCAATATCACATTTAAATAGCATACAACCCTGCATTAAATTTTATCCGCTTTACAAGAGAAAAAAACTGCACTTCAATTGAATAACTTACCTAAGTGTTTTGGCAATTAAATGACTGAACAGAGGCTTCAAACCACATCTGACTTAAAAAATGGAGTTTTCTTTTGTTCATGGCTCCTAATAAGTCTCTCAGCAGGTCATTAAGAATGACTTTTACAATATTTTCCAAATTGGTAACAATAAATATGTAATAGATATATTATATCCTCCTCTTCTCAATTACAACAAAATAGTTAATTGTAATGTTAGAGATTTTAAACTGCATGATGATGAAATTTTGTATTATGTTTTATGTTATGTTGCTAGGAAAGTAGGTATGCAGGTTTCACACATATAAAGTGGAAATGATAAGAGCTACCCAATCTACTTCTCAATTTGTTGAAGAAAGATGAGAGAATATTTCTGTAAAACTGTTGGAAAATATCATTTTATATACATTTTACCTGATTTGGGAACTCTAATATTAAGATAGAGAAATTTTTGAGTCACCAATAAAATATCTGTTTCAGAATATGTCTTTGTTATTCTTTTAGAATTATGACTGACAGGGTATACTTAAATGACAATGTAGGCATTTTATATGTAATGGGATTCGATGTGGTCAGAAAAAAAAAAAATCACTGCTTTGTCATCATGGTGAATTCCACAATAAGTTTTATATTTAATCCATGGCTAATCATTGATATTTTTCTTTTTTACAAACTCTAAATTCCTTCACCAAACTTTCACTTTTATGTGTCTGGCAACTATGATTAAAGCCTATTCTTCACTCCATCCCCAAATAGAAATAAAATGTACCAGGCTCATGCTGACTGATCTTTCTTTAAATTGATGGTCACTAACCTCAAGTAAGTCCTTAATGCTGCCTGGAAAGTACATTAAAATGCATGAGCCATTCAGTCTTTCTCTCCTTGAATAATACTACTTCTCTCTAAATTAAACTTCTAATGCTTCCTCTTTCCATCTTCACTGGCAGTTGATGACCGTTCATTTTTCACTGAGAAAATGAAACAATGTCAAAAATGACTTCAAAAAGTTTCACCCCAGTCTAATCATTCTGGATTGTGCTCTTATCTTCCAGTTTCTTGAGTATAAGTAGATTGTCACTGATGTTAGCAAACCTCATGGCAAATCCAAGTTGTACTTTGGATACCATCTCTTCTTATCTACTAATAGTAATTGTTTATTTTTCCCTCTACTATATCATGTGCACTTATTCTTTCCATTCTGTTTCCTTTCACTTAGTATAATGCATTGGAGTTCTGCTTGCATCAGTAGATTGAGCCTTGTTTGTAAGTTTTACCCCCTTGTGTGGTACAGTTTTGTTGGTTTTGGCATATTTGAAGTTCATTATCAGGTGCTTAACACTGAAGATCATTGTTTTCCTGATTGATTTTGATAATTACAAAGTATTACTCTTTGTCTAATTCCTCTGCTTCCATGAAATCTTTGTCTGATAATATAGCCATTCCACCCCTCTTATGCTTAATATTTGCATTGTATGTCTTTTTATATTACTTGATTTTGACTTATCTGTCTCTATTAAAAATGAATATTTATTACCTCCCCCTAAAAACAGATATTTATTTTAGTGCCTTTTGGCACTTGTGTATTAATGACTCCCCAAAATATACTGAACATCTCCATAACCCTAGGAAATCCAGAAAGTTACCTCATTCTCCTATCCTGATAATGATTATCAAACTCATAACTTTTCCAGAGGCATTTAGTTTCTATTTATTATTTATAAGTTAGTTATTATAGGTCTTTAAAGTGACAATGTTAATGAAATCATACATTTTTCACTGTTTGGTTTGGTAGTTATTGTGCAGTTATTAATTAATCAGTGTATGCTCTTTTTTTTTTTCTTTTGTAATTCTTTTAACCAAGGGCTCCATTGCTCTGACATTTAGTTGTCCCTGCTGTTAAGTAACTAAAGCTTATGAGCATGATAAACAATGGACAAAATAACTGCATTTTTTCTGTATATCAAAATTAGAGATCCTTTTCCATTAACAATAGATGAGGAGATACAAAGCTTTCATTCATATATTACAGAGAATGTGCTTAGCTAATGTTCTTAAAAGTAGAAAAGGATTGGATTAAGCAATTCACAGATGATAGTAAAATGACCCATTGCTACATAAAATAATTTACAATATCATTTTAGAAACTATAAAGTAAAATAATGTTTTTTTCTTTTCCCCATTTGATGTATTGGCCAACAAAAAGGCTTATAGCCCTTCAGCATATTTCTAACATACATATTTGCTAATGTTTTCAGTGCTTTGATAACAGGATACCACCTGATTAAAATTTACATAAATTGTCCTTTTCAAAGTCATCAGAGATCTTTTTCATGCATATATTGCATTAGTTTTATTTATTCTCTTGTCATGAAGGTAATATTGAAAACATTCAGTGTTTCCACTGTGATCATAAATAATGATGTTGTGAACATTCTTGTATAAACCTTTTGGTAGATGTATGCTTTCCTTTCTCTTTCTTAAATACACAGGAATAAAATTGTTGGTATATAGGTAATGTGAATTTATCTTTGCAAGAAATAGGCAAACAAACAAAACGTTGCACCTTTTCATCTTCATTGATATTATGTTACTTTTGTTTATCCTACAAACTCATCAACTTTTGATAGTTAATCTTTAAATTTCTAACCGTTGTAATAACTCTATTGCTAATATATTAATTATGCATATTAATTAATGTACAATATATCACTTACATATTAGTTATATATTGCTTATGTTAATTAATGTTTATTAATGTATTGCTTATATATTAGCTAATATATATTAATTAACATATTACTTACATATTCATTACAAGGGCTAAAAATTTAAGACTAACAATGTTGTGGTTATCTTTACATTTTCCTGATCACCAACAATGTTAAAAACTCTAAAATATGTACTATTTAGATTCCTATTTTCTTTTATGAAATTGTCATTTGCATTGTGTAGGTATCTATTTGTCTTAACTTTAATCAGTCAATTTGTCCATCCTTCTTTCCTTCCTTAAGTTCATAAATCAGATGAAGGAATTGACCAAAGAAATATATTCATATTTTCATATATAACGTATAGGATATATATGACATATATATATATATATTGATCATACATAAACTTTGTATATATTTGACTATATATATGACATGCATAGTTATATCTAGTATAGTATAGTATAGTACAGTATATTTTGTCACATATCTGTAATTTAAATATTTTCCTCTCAGTGTGTACCTAGCCTTTTACTTATTTTTAAAGGTGTTTTTTTTGTGAATAGAAATTTCTAATTTTTAGAAATTATTTTCTTTTGTGATTTATATTTTTGTTTGCCATCTAAAAATATTTGCCTACCTTAAAATACAAATATATCTCCCTATAATTTTGTATTTGATTTATAGTGCAAGCTTTCAATTTGTTTTATTATTTTTGTATTTATCTTATCTTACTTATATCATGAATCTAATTATTTTGTGTATTCTTAGTTATTTCTCCTCATATAAATATCTACATATTCTAGAACAGTTTATTAAAAAGACTTTTGAACTCAGTGTCCTAGAGCTTATTAATTTAAATACATGTATATATGTATATAAACTTTATGGTATGCATATAAGGTAATTCTGCTATATAAGTTTGCTAAGCGTTCTAAGTCAATTTATGCAACTTATCAAACTAACTGAAGACAGAAAATTTATGCTCAAAATTCTCAACTAATTATAAAAAGCATTGTTTCTTAATCTTATAAAGACTCTTAAAAATCTATAAATAATATCAAAATAGCTTTGAATATTTACCCTCTGTGATTAGGAACATGAAAAAAAAATCTGCCTGCACTTTCACATATATTCCTCTTCATCATCATCACTATTCATTTATGGACCACTCACCATGAACTTTATACTGGAGTTTTAACTAAAGAAAAAGTAGTCAGAAAATTATTCAAAAAATAGAAAATTATAACAATCTTAATTTGCAGAAAACATGATAGCATACATAGAAGATGATGTGCTAGCCTTAGAAAAGAACTACATCTACATGAAATCAGCAATGAGAGAATTAAAGTTTGATATAAAAATATCAATTATAAATGGGTATACAACCAAGAACTAATTTAAATTATTTTTTCTTACAAACTTAACAATTAGCTCAATGACATAAAAATATGTAGCAGTTAACTGAAGTTTTCTAAGTATGCCAAATACTGTTAAAAAAATTAAAGACCTAAATAAACAGAGACTCGATATTGTTGCCATACTCAATCCCATCAAATCCAGCTATGGATCCAATCAAACCCAATCAAAATGTAGCAAGTTTTTTTTTTGTGTGTGTGTGTTTTTTTTTTTTAAGAAAAATTGCCAAGTTTATTCTGGAATTTGCATATAAATAATAAGACTCAAAGTCATATATAGAGACACACACATATGTATATATATTGAACACATTTAAAGTACTTAACATAGCATCAAGTTCCTTGATTTTAAAGGTTGCTTAAGATTGTGCTCATCAAGATAGTATAGAAATGTCATAATAATTTCTATTTGTATCAGAGCAGCAGAAAAGTCATAGCTTGCATGTAAGCAAAAGGTTCACAAATATTTTTGTACATTGCTGTTAGACTTGCTAATGTTTTTGTTAGAATATTTAAAAAATTTTTATTTGTAAGCAATAGTATTTTATTGTCTTAGATTTTAATATCATATATGTTAATTGTAAACTGTGGTCTGGTCTGTTTTATGAAGTTGTTTCTATATTACTTCTTGTTTTCAGAGTTTAAAAATTATTGTTAGTAAAAACATCTGGGCAGTTTTCTTTGTGGGAAGAATGTTATAATGAATACAAGTACTTTGTTTGGATAGGGTTATTCAGATTTTTCCATTTCTTCTTTTCTCAGTTTGGTAAATTATGTTTTGCAAGGAACTCACCTATTAAGGCTAAGTTGCTAAATGTATTAGCATAACAATGTTATGCTAATTTGTTAAATTTTATTTTATTTGATTAATTTTAGTGAACTATTATTTAATGTTAACTATTCTTAACAAAGTATAGTTTTGCTTCATTCTTTTTTTTTCTATATAATTTTCTCTTTTTGTTTCTAGCTTCTAAAATGACAGCTTGGAGAAATGACTTGACTTAGTAGAGTGATTTTGCACCTCTTTATTCATAATTTCATTTAAAGTCTTGCTTAAACTATATGCCACATTCTTGATGTATCAATACCTTATTTCTGAAATCATACATTTGGGAAATGATATTGAGGGCCGATCTGTATTGTCTTCCATGCAATCAGATGTTGGCTAAAACTAGAACAGTGGAATACTAAAATTTGTGAATTGATAAGCACACTGTCCCCTGACCCTTATAATCTCAGATCCTCATCTTATATATGTTTACTCCAAATGAGTTAACTTTAGAAGGGCTCATACTTTGAGAATCTTGTGTCATTCTGTCTACTTACATGATAGTTCAGAATTCTGAAGATAAATATTCTAAGAGAACCAAGTAGAAACCATGACACTTTTAAATGACCAACCCTTGGGTGATACATGGTGTTATTTCAATTATAGACTCACAAATTTGCCAATATTTAAGGAGGACTAAAATAGATCTCACTTTTTTGATGATGGAGGAAATGACAAAGATACATTTTATGAGCATGCCAGATGAGAGATTGTAGATATGCTTGAAAAATACAACCTGCTACATCAGCTTTCACCTAGGCATACATACTGCTTTTTAACATTATGCATTTTTTTATTTTACTCTTCTACTTAAAATGTAATTGTCTATATATGCCTTTACTTTTCTATTCCCTTACCTAGAACATGGTAGGTGCCAATAAATATCTAACAATATAAATTCATTGATTCTGTTACATTTGTCATGGATTATTAACCACTTTATTTCTCTAATGTGCTAATTTAAACTTTTAACACTTATATTCAAAAGTCAATAATACAGCATGAATTTCATTGCTGTTTGTATTTTATGACCCTGAGAGCAGTGTAACATTGTCAGAAATTTATCTTACACTGCCATCTCACCCTGCTTTCTTTGTGTTTACAGATTTAATTCCTTTACAATTTTCTAACAGTAATTCCACAAGCAAACCTTTAATAGACTTAATCTAAATCTTCTGTGTGGGTGGCTAACCTTTCACAGTCACTGTTTGAAAAGTCTCATCAAAAATATCTATTTCCACGGCTCTGTTTTAATATCGGACACCATCCAGAAATTTTCATAGCACACATATTTGCTCTGTCAAAATAAAATAATCAGAACCGCTGCCTTGCTTATGCTCAATAGAAACATTGTAAATAAAGCCAGTACTGTAATCAGTAATCTACAATAACAAAATAGTTTTACTTCTTAAAATATAATCAAGAGTTAAGGGAAGCATGAAAGTAAGGTAGAATTCATGCAAGTATACCCATGAATTTTCACTTGTCTCAAACCTTCTGTGCTTCTTTATATTTCCTATTTCCTCTTCATTAAGTCCTGGATTTAGAATGAAAGGAGGGAAGGGAGAGAGAGAAGTAATGTACCTCTCTTCTTATATTTTCTGATGTACATTTTAAGGTCTTTAAATAGGAAAAATACAAACCATTCACACCATTGTATTGTTTTAAAGTCCTTAAAATCACAATATGCCAAGACATGGACAAGTGGTTAATGTTCATTGTTATCCTAACATCTTATTAGATCATAAGAGAAGTCATTGAACGCAGAAGTTTATTCTTTTTAATTTTTAATTCAAATTTTTTGTATCGATTGCACATAAATATATTTACTACATTTTTGTTCCCCAAGGTTCTGCTACTACCACATCACCCATGATCCATCATCTTAACCTCTTGTGCTTACTCCCCGATTTTACCTTCCCTCTCCTCCCTTGCTTTGTGCTTTAGTTCTGCTGTCAGTCTGTTAGTTTTACCTTTTATCTTGTCCTTTTGTTTGTTTTCCCTATATCACACATATAAGTGAGAATATCTGGTACTTAATTTTTCCTTTCTGACTTATTTCCACAAGCATAATTCTTTTTAGCTCCATCCATGTTGCTGCAAATGACATGTTTGTCTTTCTTGAATGTCAAATAATTTTCAATTGTGTAATTGTACCACAACTTTAAAAAAATTTTTTTTAACTTTATTTTTGGATTTTTTACAATACATGATTGTATAATTGCTGATCCCCATGGGAATACCCCACCACACCACATCCCCTCTGGTCACTTTGCCTCCTTTCTTGTTGTTGTTTGTCCATGTTTAGCCCTTTATTCTTTTTTTTTTTTTTTTTCTGAATCTATTTCCTCTTCCTTGGTGAGGGTGCAATTTCCTGGAATTTGGTAGAGTGTGCTGTTTGTCTTTCCTGTACTGCTTTTGCCTTGTAGGCCAACTTGAACACCCTTGGCTTGTATGATTGTTTCTTGTTTCTTGGTAGGTCTCATCTCCACCATTTCTGCAATATTTTGTTGCTCCCTCAGTCATGCTTCAGGTCTTTGGCTTTGGGGGCATGACTCCCAGCGGTATGTTTTAGAAGAGCAGATCCTCATGGGAACAGCCATCAGCTGATGGTTGGTCTCCTGGTCTCCTCCGTTGGGGCTTTGGTGTGGGACTATTTACCACAACTTTCCGAGACATTCATTTGTTTTGGGGCATTTGGGTTGTTTCCAAATCCTGGCTATTTTAAGTGGTGCTTAACATAACATTGCAGGTATCCATTTCAATTAGTGTTTTGGTATCTTTTGAGTAGATTCCCAGTAGTGGAATTGCTGGATCGAATAGTAGTTTCATATTCAGTAGTGTGAGGTTCCTCCACACAGCTTTCCAGAGTGGCTGGACAATATACCAAGACATTTTTGCATTCCCAACAGCAGTGTAGAAATGTTCCTTTTTTGTATGTTCTTTGCTGACACTTGCTGTTGCCCATTTTTTGATGTATGCCATTCTTACTCTTATAAGGTGGTATACCATTGTGGTTTTAATTTGCATTCCTCTGATTATAAGTGTCACTGAGAATTTTCTCATTTGCCTATTTGGCTATTTTTATTTCCTCTGTTAAAGTGTCTTTTAGTCTCTTCTGAATGTATAAGTTTCTTAAATTTCTAACTTAAATTAATCCATTTACTCTTATTAAATACTACCATTTTTCTTGTAAACCTTAGCTTAGACTTTTCTTTTAATTTGGAAAATATGGAAGGAACATCATCAATGAACAGAGAGTTTAATGAGTAGGTTCTTTTTCTACTTTCTTAGTCTTAATTTTCTCTTTGAAGACTTATTAAATATATAGGAAAAAGGTGCTTTAGTTAATCACTGTAAGCAAATACAAGGAAAATTAATAAAATCTTTCAATGCAATATTCAGATTTTGACCTTCATTCCCCGAAGTACTGCTCACGAGGTTGCTAATATTCTTTGTTGTCTCAAATTCCTGGTTGACACTACATGGTGAGAGTTATTTTATACATACCATAAAAATACCCCTTTAAGGGAAAATTGTCCCTGATCTTACTCAGACCAGAAGTGAAAGATGTTTGCAGGTTCGTTGTTGCTTTGAAAGGTGTGACTTCTCATTTGGCAGTGATGTTATGCATATTTTAGCTCAGACCTCCACTCAGTACTAACAGCCTATCTAGGGAATAGTCATTGACTCCATTACACTCAGTGACCAATGAAATTGTAACTATGTGATAGCTGTATTATGGTAGCACTCCCATTGTAATTAAAAGCTTGGTTTTTCCATGGATACTACCATTATATATCTATCAAATTCCTGGAAGTTTTGGGAAACAATAATAGAATTGCTTTAACCTAATGAACTAAGTTGCAGGGTCATCTTACTCTGATGATTGTTCTTTTGTTTTATATAAGCACAAGCAATCAGAAGCACATATACAGAATAGAGTAATTCGTAACACTAAAAAAATAGTTAAATAGAGCGTTTTTATTTACTTCATTTTGGTCTTCTGTTTTATGGCTGTGAGAAGGACAACTAATACTTATTTTTGGTGACAGAAAGAGTAACACTGAACCTATTATAATTAATAATCCATATACCATACTCTGTGATCTTTGGAAGTTATTGAAACTATTAAATACTGAAATATTTTTCTGCAGTCCTTGCCAGAATAAATTGCTGATCTTAAAAACATTCTTTCTTTCCAGTCAAGACAGCGGCTTTTATCTTTTGCATATATATATATATATATATATATATATATATAATTTTTTTTTTTAAATAACACTTAAAAATTACCCTAGGTTAGTGTAAGAATAACTAGTCTTACATTGAAGTAAGGAAACCTCAATAGTGGACTTGAATATAGTCAGATGAATAAATTTTCAAAAAGTAGCATTTCTGTTCATGATATATATTTTGATTGATTTATGCATTTTAGTCTTTTGAAATTCTATTTGCTCGTATTCTATCAATCTTTTTATTGTCTATATCAAGATACATTCTTATTAATAAACACTGTTTGGAAATGTCATATATCAGATGTCATATTCAACTTTAAAATATATTTCCTTTAATGTTTTCTTTAACGTAGCATTTCTTTTATTAAAAAAAAAAACCTAACTTAAAATTAAAAACTAATTTTGTAAAAACATTAGATTATGTTTATAAACAATTTTTAAATGAAATATGCTTTATTAAAGTCAACTGAAAAATTATGTCAAACCTTATGATCAAGTTACATAACACTATATTAATAATGTCAGTTTAAATCACTTGTAAACTAGGCTGTTAACTTAAAAGAAGTATGTAAAGTGAATAGTCCAAGTAGGAAGTTATGTTGAATACTGGCATTAAAAACTAATTACTAGCTCAAATAACACAGAATCCCCTCTACCATTTCTATCTACATCAATTCATACTATTATTCCTTTTTTATTGCAGCTGGTCTTCCAGGAAAGATTATCCACTAAAGCTTACCTTCCTTTGATTTACAATATATTCTCTTCTTCTTCTTCTTTTTTTTTTTTTTTTTTTTTTTTTTTTTTTTTTTTTTTTTTTGACTCCTTTGGGAATCACCTCAACAGTTCAAAGAACTTATTGTAAAATTTTCTTGTGATCTTTATTCTGAAAGATGACATATAAAAATGTACAAAATTGAGAAGCTGTCTAAGATGACAATCACTGGGATTCTGCTTTGTCTGTCTTCCTGTCTTGGAATTAAGTTACTAGTACTTAAAACATAAATAGCAATTGAAAACTGTGGGGAAACTGAATTAAATGACTTCTGTGTAAATAAATGTTCCTCTTTTGAAATATGTATTTTATCATTACTTCCATATATAAGTAATTTAACATCATTCCCTCAAAGAACTTTGGATAACTAGATGGAAGAAGCTGTGATTTCAGCTCAGTCACAATAAATGTGACTGTTAATTTTTGCTCCATTTGTGTCTAAAACCATGTACATTGTTATTGTCTACTGATACACATATCTTGCCACTTCTCTACTAAAATGTTCACTATTTTCCATCATTATCAAGCTTTGTCTAAATTTATTTAGGTGATACCTAGGAATTTGGCTCCTGTTTCCTCTTTACTATAACCCCCACCACTTATAAAGTACATTTTCCCTATCAAACATACTACAATGTTAAAGATTAGATGTTCAATCACTCTGCATTACTATCTGCTGATACCATTTGCTGTCTTTTGTTTTGTTTGTTTGTTTGTTTGTTTGTTTGACACCTTATATTTTCCAATGTCTACTTGGAAAACTTCTGATCACTGATCAGTACACAATTCACATCTTACCTTGTATAATCTGTCCAGAGAGAGGTAACTACTTTTTCCTGTTGCCTTATAATTCTATTGAATCATTTATAATATATTGTAAGTATTTACCTATATATCTATTCCTCTACTACTCAAAGAATACGGTCACTGATTCCAAGGTATATATGCAGTTCTAAATTCAATCCAACAATATTTACAGTGTTCAAGTTATGGGAACAACCTAAATGCCCATCAAAAGAGATGGATTAGTAAACTGCTATAAGAAATTAAGCTCTTTGAAACTTTACAGTCACATTACAACAAATTAATATTCAAGTCTAATACATATATAGTCTTTCCATAGCCTTTTCATAGTACCAAGATATATATATATATATATATATATATATATGTCTCCTTTTTTGTTCCTTATTTGTTGGAAATTGTTTCATATTTTACAAATATGTTAGGATTATTATGATATATTAACAGTCAGATGTGATGCTTTATTCAGCATTATATTGTCATCTATTACAAAAAATCTAATTATATGGCTATTTTTCATATTTTCTCAAAAATTAAATTTAAGTGAATGAAATAATTCAGTTCAGTTTTTTTATAGTGAAAGATAGTGTATTATGGTTCAAGAACATATTGGGTGTTAGATTGAGTTGAAAGGTGAGCTCTTTAGACCTGTATATCTTTGTTTTCCGTGGGAATGCATTCAAAATGTATTAGCATCCTGAATGTATAATCTAGTTTTTACTGATAAAAAAGTAATTTCAATAGCACATAAATTCTACTAAACAGTTCTGCTACACTCCCTTATGTTGTTGGTACAAATTATGCTATATTATTGTGTGCCCACTGATAAATTTTATAATTATTTTTATTCATGCTTTTTAAAGTTTATTAAAAATAACAGTGGAATTTAAAGTTAAAAATACAGCGACTTCTGCAGTGCTCTTATCTATTAACTATTTTAGATTAGTTTATTATGTTCCTCACATCTAAATATCCGGGAATAAAGAGTTGCTCAGAACCATATGCAAATAAATATTGAATGGGCAATGTCATTTTTTCAGCAATTTGTTACTATAACTGACATGGTTTAAATGAAAGTAATAAAAATGTTTTCCATGGTATTAAATTAAATCACAAAAAATAAAATATTGAACAGACAGTTTTATGACAGTAAACTTAGAGTGGAAATAAAGCAAAATTTTGCAATGGAAACATGAACTAGTCATAGAAATTTTGGTATTATTTAAAATCCATGATTAGCAGTTTATTTTTTAAAAAATATTAAAATGAATATTTATGTCTTAAATAAACAAACATTTTAACCAGTAGTACTTATGAATTAAAACATATGAAGTAATTGTTTTTATCATGTTCTAAGTTTTGGATGAAACAATGTTGTATCTATTCACATTTATTAAAAATTTACATTTTATAGTAAGATTTATAATAAGTACAGAGAGGCTTGAAATGTTTATTTATAAAAGGTAGAGGATAGTTAAATCATACTAATGATAGAATACATCTATTTGTGCTTTGGGTAGCCCTTATATTAACTGGAATAAATGACTATAGTACTACAAAATTAAAAAAATAACTAGCATTTAACCAAGTTTTTAAAATGGTATAGACAATTATAATAATCTGGGAAAAAGGTTTTGTGGAAGGATTGTATTTTTAAAACTGCAAATTTCATGGAATATTTAATTACCAATTCAGAAACTGAATTCTATTCCTCTTTAGAACTGCATTTTTCATTTAATTTTTATAGTAAAGATGTCTTTTTGTGTAGGTAAAAAACAGTTAGTATACTCTATTTTATTTTCCCTACTGATACTTTGCTTAACTGTAAACCCCTTTCTCCAAACATTTTTTTAATTTTTTTATTATTTTTTAAATAATTTTTTAATTTATATATATTTCATATCATTTCAGTCCCTGGGGGTCACCCACCACCTCCCCTTCCCACCTGCTCCAGCTGGTCCCCATTCTCCCCTTGTGCAATTTCATTTGGTTGACCATATATTGGTGAAACCATTTGGTTTCTGTCCCTTTCTATCTGGCTCGTTTCTGCTAGAGTGATTTCTTCTAGGTACATCCAGGTTTCCATAAATTCATCAAATTTGTCATTTCTAATTTATGAGTAATACTCCACTGTGTATATGTACCACATCTTTTTCATCCAGTCATCTGTTCTGGGACATTTGGGTTGTTTCCATGTCCTTGCAATTATAAATAGTGCTGCAATAAACATCCGAGCACAGGTGTCCTTTTGTACCCACATTGAGGTCTCCTTTGGGTAGATTCCCAGAAGTGCGACTGCTGGGTCAAATGGTAATTCCATTTTCATTAGTTTGAGGGTTCTCCATACTGCTTTCCATAATGGCTGGACGAGTTTACATTCCCACCAGCAGTGTAAGAGTGTTCCTTTCTCTCCACATCCACGCCAGCACTTGTTGTTGCCTGTTTTTTTGATGTGGGCCATTCTTACTGGTGTAAGATGGTATCTCATTGTGGTTTTGATTTGCATTTCTCTGATTGCTAGTGATATTGAGCAATTTTTCATGTGTCTGTTGGCCATT